>CAAKHD010003339.1:32690-55048 GCA_901007705.1 Fistularia tabacaria | reverse complement strand
CTCAGGCCGACCTTTTTTTTTTAATGATACGGCGACCACCCAGATCTACACTCTCTCCCTCCACGCCGCGCTCCCGATCTCACACACACACACACACACACACACACACACACACACACACACACACACAGACAAATGAAGCGTGCATTTAAAAGTTGGCTTCTGAACATTCCCCATTTCCATTTTTTAAAACTTTTATACTACCCTACTCCATAAAGGGCAGCTGCATTGCATATGTGGCGAATAAAAAGGCAATGCCAGTGAAGAGATCTGAACTTATATGTAATTACTCATTGTTACACCAACATGCATGACATTAATGATTACATTGCTACTTTCACTCCATAAGACTGGCCATCTGGCAGAGCTATTGTGTATCATACGACATGCCAGTACTTTCACTGTCCCCTTTGTTATTTTCTGACCCCCCCCCCTCCACTAATGGCCATTTAGTGCACTGCATAGCAGGTGTCTGTGGAGGCGTGTTTAGCCATCTGTACTTTGCAGGTGGCTGAGAGCTCCAACAGGGCTGGGCTTGGTTGTGTTTTGCATCTCGGTTTTATTTCTAACGCGTGGTGTGTTTTTAAATCCTTGGGGAAAATTGGTTTATTTAAAAGGTGACCCCCCCCCCAATCACCCACCCACCCAGTAGGCCCTGTCCGGGAGCTAGTTGATAATTTATGTAAGAATCCGGCTCGTGCGTGAATGTGCGTGGTTTGTCACACACTGACAAAGCACGCACACCTCAGCTCATGTAAGAGAGGTTTGTCACTAGCCTGATAATGACCCATAACCTCTTGAGAGGCACCCAGGGGGGCATTGGGTAACTACAAACAAACCCTAAACAGCTTAAAGGGAATTTAGTGTGACACACATCTGTGCATTTCTCTTGTCCAACTCACACCATTCACATCTCTTCCTGCCTCAAACCTCATCGACGTGCACACAATACACACACACCAACATGGTCCCTTCCTGTACCCGGTTATTCCAAATTGTAAATCAAGTCAATTTACACACTTAAGTCACTATCGTCTCTAATTGGGATCCAGCATTTTCAAATATTTTTGCAGAATATCCTGAAAAATAACAAATCAAGGGCACTATGACCAAAAACAAAACAACAAAAGAACAGATGAGATGCCGATTTGGCTCAAAAGAAATGCTGTAAAACAGTAACAACCAACACAAAGAAGGCAAGAGGAGGACAATGTGATACTGTATATCGGTTTATGGTTGATCAGGTTTAAACCAGGTTTTAATCAGAAATATAAACCTTCAGACTGTGTTCAAATTTTAAAAAATTAAGACAGGAAAAAAGTCTGAGTTATATAAATTACGTAAAACAAAAGTATACAGAAGAGACAAAAAACATGATTTATTGCAAAGCACTTTGTTTTATTAATGCAGTGATGCTGCAGGGAGCTTCCTGTCTGACTTGACTTTCATCAGTCAACTGATGAGTGTTGCTGCCCCCTTGTGGAGAAATCTAAAGTGACAGGGAAGGTGAGTCGAGGGAGATAGCTGTGGAGGAAATTCAAGCTAAGATAGTTAGGGTTAAGATTAAAAGAAAGTTCCTGTCTGAAGAAAAAAAAAATTAGGGAGTCCGTTAGATTCATCTCTGAGCTTGATATAGACCCACATTAGGGGCCTGGGAAACTGGGGTTGAGTATCTAGCTGGTTGGACCATCGTGGTATAACACTCTCAGCCCACTCTCTCCCAAAGCAAGGAGATTCCCCATTTAATCTAGTGGTTAACTAGGTTCTCTTTTGTGTGTCGGCCTGGATTATCTATCTTCCTCCCACAGTTGAAAAAAAACATGCAGTATGTGAAATTAAGACTACAACTTGTCTATGAGTGTGAATGAGAGAGTAATTGATCATGTCTCTCTATAAGGGACCTTGTGATTTACAGTTGACAGGTCCAGGTCAAACCCCATCGTATGTCAGCTGGGATTGGCTCCGATCCCCTGGGACCCTTCAAGCAAGATAAGGTGTGTAGACGATGCATGTCTGTTTTTAATCACTGCGGGGATTGAGAAAAACTGTCCTGTTTTTGGGGGGCTTTTTTTTAAATCATGGTTGTTAGAGATTTATTTAATTGTTACTACTAATATATGTTTGTCGTGACGCACCTATGATAAAAAAGTTTCATAAAAACAAAAGACATTTTCTGGCAAAACATGAGGCACATCTACATCAATGGACACAGATGTGAAAAATGAATACACAAAAGACAGAGTAGAAGAACAGACAGCAAGCGGTCGAATGCAAAGTATCAGGCAACATGGAGACACCTTTAGTACATACTAATAAATGCCATACACACTCAAGTGTTCTGAGCACTGTGGCTTCGAGGTGCAGCGGTAGTGTTTACCAGTGGGAGTGCACACCTCAATGGCAAACAGAAGCGACTCCTACTACAAATGAAAAGGCCTTTCGTCTCCCTCATTAAGCTGCTGCTCTCTTTCGCTCACAGCTCCTTTGTCACAAAAGCTACTTTCCGTCTATTGTAGTCAACAGATGGATCTCTCAGACACATTGGGCCTCACACCTTTAAATGTTCATACTCACATATTTGATCTTATATTACACCTGAGACCGATCTTGGAAGGTGTGAGTCTTAGACCCACACATATATCGGTATTAATAAAAGCCAGCTTGTATCAAATTAAATGACAAGGATCAAAAAAAAAATAATAATAATCAGCTGAAAAATACTTGACCGTTATTTATTTGGACATGGTGATGGAGTTCATCAAGTTATCTCACCCGGGGATATGAACAGACATAATAATTCATTACATGTAGGACTTTTTTTTCCCACATGTATTTTTCTTATATTTTCATTGCTTTTTGTCCAAGCTCAGCATCCTATTCGCTAAATCCCCTAACTCACAGAGTTTTACAGTATTACTGTATTTATTCAATCAATGTAGAAAGTCAGTCTGTGCTACAGGATCAGTAATGTTGATTTCCAAAGCTGACTTGTCAGAAACTGGTTGAAAATCACATTCAGCATTTTTGTAACTGTGCTCACCATCAAATGTATTCTGTGGTTACAAGTGGGAAGAAAACTAATCAAAGTAAGAAATTAAAGCATTCACTTGTATCCCTTAAATTCAACATTCTGCGTTTCTGTCAGTGTGTGGGGGGAAAAACAGATGTAGATTTTCATGTGGATCATTCTGTCCTGTTGTGGCTCAGCTCTTTATGTAACCACTTTAGGGAGCTTAGCCACAGCCTCTACTGGATGCATTAGCAGATGGAAAAAAGTACAAGAATACAAATACTATAGTATGCAGAAAAACACAAACAGACCACATCCTCTGACACCAATAGATAAATAGGATATAAATATAGCTTCCTCTCTTTAGCACAAGGTGACTTTTTCAATCAATACTTTGACATGTTCTTTCAATCATCCCTTTCAAATGTTTAAGTCTACCCGTCCTCCTGCCAAGTCTGTACTTTATCCTCCGACCATACACCCATCTAAATTATTAATCCTTCAGGGGACACACATGTGCCTACTGAAAGACACACACACACACACACACACACACACACACACACACACACACACACACACACACACACACACACACACACACACACACACACACACACACACACACACACACACACACACACACACACACACAGCAGTGGCATTTCAGACATTTCAGCAAGGGCACGGGGATTAGAAAAAAAAAACAGAGGATCACACCGCACCTAATGTGTCATGTACGACATGGACAGAATAAAGATGGAGAACAAGGGTTGATACTGAGATGTATGGAGATGAAGATGAGAATTAAACAGGAAGACCAAGAACTGGGGGAGAAATAAGATACCGAGAGGCAGGGGAAATAAAGAGATCAAGCTGAGATGGATAGGGAAAGAGACGGTTAGAACAGAATCAATAGCGAACTGAAAGGAAACGACGAAGTGAAAGAGTGATGTAAGCAACAGGATGTACATGTCGGCAAAAAAAAAAGAAAAGACGCAGTGAGAGTGAAAAGGGAAAAAAGGCAAAATAATCGGTGAGTATGTGTCACTTCACTTAAATAATTTGAGTAGTGAAGCAATTGTCGCACAAACTAGCAACAGCTCATTTAGTAAAGCTGGCTCTAATCTAGTTTCATAAAAAAGGAGGAAAAAAAACAGTTATCAATACATATAATACCCCCCTTCTAGAGTGAAGGGGGGGGCTGTACGTGCTTGAGTCCGCCTGTTCCTCTGCAGAACATCATCATCACGACTGAGCTGATTTTCACGCAAGCCACTGGATGGGGAGGGCAGGAGCAGGGGAGGAATACTGGAATACTTAATACTTAATACTGGAGCAACTCTGGCTAAAAGAGATTTTTTTCCCACATTTGTGTTGAACATTGTGAGATGGAGTCATTGTATAATATCTTACTTATACCTTAAATAATAAAATAAAATATGCCAGCTAAAGGTTTGTTTACGGATCTCTAAAACTCCTTTCTTCGATCACAATACCATCATAGTTATAAATAAACAAATAACAAATAAACTGAGGTATAAGTAGGAATGACTTTGATTGGAAGTCTGACCCACCAGCACTGATCCGAATTTTAAATGGTATTCATCTTAATCATTAGGCATTAAATAAATCTTTTTGTTTTCCTAAACATGTGACACTTTCCACACAATTAGTTGTATCCACTACTAATTTATTGCTTTTTCTTACTGATTGTTTCGGAACAATTTTCACGTAATTGTAATTATAGTTTAAATCATATTGTCACATCAGTGGATCTGTGAATGACCTTTTTTGGAAGATGATTTCTAGATGATACAGTATGTCAGGCAGTTCCTCATAAAGCAAACATTTGGGAAAGAAACCACAAACAAACAAAAAAATGAACGCAATCTTTAGCAGACAATCAGCCATGTCTTATCTGTATGTGAACAATAGCATTATGAATCCTCCACAATTCATTACCAAAATTAATTAAATCAAATCAAAGTAATAAATCTTTACTGCATAACCCAGCTTTACAAGTTACATTTCTGATGTGATGTATTGTCACTGATGGAGACCTCTGCTCTCTTTTTTTCTAGAGAGAACATTTGTGCTTAACCACGGTCAAACTACTTCTACAGAAATAATTTGAGGGATTTTCTATCCCTTAAAAATGTCTTACACGTTGTACTTTACAAAGAAGAATGTTTCCAATAATCAGCACCAAACCCAGTGTCTTTGGCAGCCTGCAAGATATCCATGCATTCTCCCTGTCCTTCATTGTTGTTATTAGATGTTGGCCTTCGGGCTGCTAGACAGACCAGCCTCCGAGACAGACACTTGAGCCATGTAAACAGCCATTAATCATGTTTTCAGTGTAACCTGGTTTATTCACTGTAATCTCGTTTTTTTGTGTGCTTTGAGTGAGAGTTAATTTATTTCTGTTTGGAGATGGATGTCATTTTTGTTACACTATCTGTCTGGATCTAAAGACAGAGAACTGCTTGTAATTTGTTTAACTTGTTTCCCCATGTAAGAGAGAAAAATTGTAATTGACATTTGGATATAACATACATCCCTATTCTATTTTGTGCTTTACAAATGTGTCCAAGCAACACATACATTGTCAAAAGAATGAGACAGAAGGCAGAGTTTTGTCACAATAAAAAAACTCCTTATACAAAAGTTCTGATTGTGGTCATTACCTTTAAATAGATATTTTGTTTACATGCAGTTCTAAACCATCTTGTATAAACTTCTGTAAATCACCTGGATATTTTCATTTACATGATGTGGTATTTGAACTGCCACGTTCGTCAAAACCTCCAAAAAATGAAAAACAGTCAGTATACAAGTGCCAAGTCTTTACCATGTGAATGGTGTCTCCTTTGGGTCACACAGCGTCCCTCCTCGTTCTCCTCCAGGGGGTAATGACAGGGTCCACAGTGGGAGGAGCCAGGCTTACAGACCTCGCGTCTCGCTTTGGCACAGTCTATATGAGGGCACTTACTGCTGGCTGTGTGAGACAGAGAGGCAACAGCTTCATTAATATTCCATGTGATGTTTCTACTGCAAAGCGGACATTACTGGATATTTGGTCTCTTCAGCCCCATTTAGAAACCAAACACGTGCCCAGTAACGTAGCAGATACATCACACCTTCAAAACACTTCTTATACTAGCGCTAACTGTTTGGTCAAATATGGATTGTATTGCAATTGAAAAAAAAAAAAAAAGAAGCAATTTATTTAATTTTTGGCTACAAAAATAAATACGTTGGGGTTCCCCCAAGGGAACCCTCTTTCAATGTTTTGACATTTGTTGGGAGTAAAATATCAGTTATTTCAGTTTGTAAATTTCTCACATGCTTTCTCTCACTTGCTAGGGGCCTAACCAGCATTACTTAAAAAAAAGAAAAAAACAATGGCAATTTCTTTATTTAAAAAATAAATGGCAATAAATGTTTCATCTAGCAGTACGAAAAAAACTTAAATTAGAATTCTCAAAGGCTATACTAAAAGATTAATATCTGACTTCAGTTATTTGATATTAAATTTTCACACAGAAATACTTCAACAAAGTGCTACGTCATTCTTTTTCCACCATAATGCACTTCGGGCTTTATGGCTGTAGTCTCATACAGAGAATTAAAAGCAAATTTGCAATTTTGAATGGCAAGAACACTACAAGACAAAGACTTGAAAATGTGTAGATATACTGTGCGTCAGATCACGCAATACATAGTTTTCATTCTCAGAAATGGAACTTCAGGTGAAACTTGCCAACATGTAGCTGAAAAAGAAGTACTTTTAAAGAGTTCAGAATCACCCACATCCCTGACTTAATTCCTTGAGAGGGCAGTAGGATTGGAAGTATGTTACCAGCCCAAAACAAGACTGTTTGGCTTTTAGATGTATACAGGACCCCAAGTGAAATCAGCATCCATCTAAATAAGCTTGTTTTTCAGGTAGAGCCCTATCCTGCTCAGATAGATTAACTTTACCTGACACGTCAGGTGAAGAGGTGATTGGATAAGCCATCTGTTGATTACCGACCACCTTGTAAACTAACACCAACTAATCAGATGTTAGTTTGGAGAAGAGCAACCTTTTTTTTCCCGCAAGAAAGCCTTGAGTGCCATTATGTGGAATTGATACTATAGCGTAAGCTAAAGTCATTTCCATAGGAGACCCCTCCATTGTTTAAGCTACTTTAACTGATGCCTTTCGCTTTCATCACAGTTTAAAACCTTGTAAAAAGCAGCTGGTTGACTAAATCCATTTCTGTGTGGACAAAAACAAATAATCCAAAGGACTGCCTGATGGATTCTCATACAATCTTGCGCAACCAGCTGCCTTGCAAGGTCATAGTTATCTAGCCAATTAATCTAGGACTAAAGTAGCTTGCCTTCCTGCGACAATGAAGTCTTTTGCACGACCCTTGAATCGGTTAGCAGAGTTGTTGCAGTCACTGCACATTGTGTATGGTTTGTGTTTAATAAAGAACCTGCTGATTTCAGTAACGCCAGACAAGTATACACTGAAATACAATATTGTCCAAAAAAAGGATCGGGCGCTGTGGGAAGGTCTTGAAATACACAAGATACCAAGGATACTTTTATTGTGGCTTCTATGGGTGAGGTTTGAGAGATAGAACAGTGTTTGACTATCAGAAAAGTACATTTTGAATAACATTTTGCACCCCATTCAGCCCCACCTCTTAAGCAATCCAAGACAGGTTCAACCAAAGTAAAGCGCGATTAGCACGACTGCACCATAACACACACCATCACTCAGGTTAGATAATCATTTGACTGGCTTGCCCACAAACCGTGAATTAAAATAAAAACAAGCACAAACACACAGCTTGAAAGACGTACATAGGAGGAAGTGGGTCACAGCATCACAGCAGGTGTCTCTGCTAACAGTGTGCAGATGGAGCCCTGGGATGCAATCAGAGCGGATCATGAGCCTAATAGCTGCACCGCAGCACAGTCAGTATGAACATTCAGTGTGCTGGTGTGGAAGACAGACGGTTAGCCAATGGGAGGAGGAGAGTGGATCAGGCCGTGACAGTTTTCACAGAATAGATTTCAATAGTCAGGGTTGTAGACGACTTCAGGTGAGGGATCATTCCAATAAAATGTAATTAAGGAACAATGAAATACAATGTATGTTTTTTAAGCCTTTCCTTGCTCATACTGCAATTTTTATAACAGGAGATAGAGTTACATGTGATGACAGATTGCTGCAGCAGAGACCAAAAAGAAGGTTTGTGGTTTGAGGAGAGATTTGAGGTATGGAAGGTACAGTTCGTCATAACAAGTGTTGATGAAATGAAGAGCAGATAGCAAAAGGGGGAGCAAACTGGTATTGATACTGTAACTACTGAAGGACCTGCAGGAGCTCCAGTCTTTGCCAGATTGTCCGCCTGTTTAAGTGCTTTCACGCTCCTGGATTCCACATCTTGCCCTTCCTCGCAAGTTTCTCTTCTGCTTCTGGGTTCACCTTTTATTCTAGCTGACTCAGCCGTGACAGTATTGTGTATCATGGGTTGGGCTGTGGTCTTGTTTCATTAAACTTGATATCCGCACTTAACCTTGCACTGATACACAAGATATACAGTATTTTGCTACTTGCATAGCCACACATGCTATTGTTGCTTTCTCTGAAGTAACAATCAGTACAAAAGCTTGCACAGCACACAGGTTTTGACATAGGGTTGGAGTAAGAATGCACACATTCGCAAGGTATGATAATCTGATGAATTACTGAAAAAGTAATGTAACAAAGAATATTAAATGTGCTGCACAACACCTGTGACATTAAAGATAACACAAAGATAGTATGGTTTTCTCCTGGGAATCCCAGCGACCCTGTGTGTTGGATTAGTATAATGAATTGAATACATAGTGTCATCTAACTCTGACGTTGCATAAGGCATTCTTTAATAAAGGAACTCAAATTATATTTGATCATTTTTTCATTCAATCATACAGTAAGTAAATGAGCGATGATTATCTTTACATCACCAATTTACTTAGATATTTGATAATGAGTTGCATTTATTCAGAGAAATAAAAACTAATGCTTATCTAGATGGGGTCACAATCAATTTACCTTTCAAGTGTTTAAATTACACAAGTTGATATTAAGATCTAAATCGATATATATATATATTTTTTTTTATTTTTTTTACCATTATAAGATGGCAGATCCAGTTCAGAATTTCTGCTCTTCTGGCACTTCAAGCAAAGCAGAAGTACAAAGGAAAAGCAGAAATAACATAGACATAAAAAGCATTTGAAACTTGTATGAAATGTGTTAACTCCAGAATATACCAAATCCCAGAGGAATACATACATTTAACCCACAAATGGACAATACAACAACACACAAACACACAAACACCCACCCACACAACCACACATAACTTGTGTCACTGGTAACTCCGATGCCTACAGGAGTGGGAGTGGAGTGACTCATGGACAATGGAGCGTGAGGCAGAAAGTGAGAAGAAAAAACACAAACTCTCGGCCAGAGGAGGGAGTCGGGGGTTAAAGAGAGCGTGACACTGGTGATGGCAAGTCAGAGTTGTCTCTAATTCCCATTTAAACACCTACTGCCGAGAGCGAGGCAGTTTCTTATTAACTGTGGATACCAAAAAGAATTACACGTTATGTCTTCCCACAAATCACAAAACTAACGAGGCACCTCAGAACTTGAGGACTCTTTTAGATAGTTCTTTTTTCTGTTCCCACAGCAACCACGGTTGTCAGGTCCGCTTTTCAAAGTGCAGTCTCACCTTCTTTGTCTTGTGTGTTGAACATGCTCACTGTAGAAACCACTTATTACTCCATCTCCTCCCTTCAGCCACTGCTGCAGCTACTGTTCCATTACTCCATCCATTCTATTTTTTTCTTCTTCTGCTGTCAAACCTTTCTTAAATCACATGCCACTTGTTTTGTGATGAAACACCCTATCCTGCAATGTTAATGTATCCTTTCATTATTAAATTCTCCATTTATAACTGAGCTGGGATGTTTCCCCCTGCTCACTCACTTTTTCATTGGCTCCTCCTGCTTCCCATTCCAGTGTAACCTATGTACATATCTTGTGTCCGTCCCTTTGGTGGGGGTTGCTTCTTACTGATATAGTGTTTTTCTTTACACCACTTATTAAAGACAGTGTAGATATCTCCAGCATCAAGTCGTGTGATTGGGCTCTCCTTAACTTCGTCAATTCACTCATTCTAGTCTTGGCATTTAGCCCCAATAATTTGTAATGTGAGGATTTCACTCAAGGAATGAAGCTCATGTGAGGGAAATATAGCAAAGGCCAATGTTATGTCTTTCGTGTTTAATTGTAATAGGGAAAAAAAAAATGCTCATCAGTGCCAAACAATGAAGCAAGATTAATGTACTCAAAAATTAAAAGTACTTCTGCCACTTATTATAGAGATTTTGAAAGCTTCTCACAGATACTTTTAACACCATTTCAAAAGAATTCTTGGCAAAAGTCATGTTAGGCTAATTTTAAACGCAAATTTTTAACACAAAGTTTAAGTCTTCTGCATTTTCAGTCTAGTAATCAGTCTTACTGATAAGCAGGAATTGTTTTTGCACCAAAAAAGCATAGTGGATCAAACCTCAGCCATCAATGCCACTAAGTGCCATTAAGCGAAGGGAATGTAATATGTTGCAGCAGAGGTTACGAGTCCATGGAGCTAACCACATGTAAGATGTAGGAGGTCATCAATGTTTCTTCATGAATCATACACAATTCCCATATTGATAAACAAATTCCCAATTCACCAAACAGCAAGATGTAGTAATAGGAGATTTTTCCAAGGTCTTATCCATGTTAATGTTAGCATATAGCTCAGAGCAGCATCTCCGCCTCCAAGTTTATCTGTAGAGTGGAGTCTCAGTTGGTGTGAACAATGTGGAAAAATAGTTTCAGAAAAATGCCACGTTAAGGAAGTATGAACTTTTTTTTTTTAAAAAAAGGCAGAGCATTCCACAGTTCATTGTTTCACTTCTTTGTAAAGTACTTTTAGACCCTATGAAGCTTGACAGATTAGACCACTGGTCCCCGGACCGGTACCGGTGCGCAAAGAAAATATTTCTTGGTACAAATCCTATTTTTTTTTCCATCCGATCTTCCGTATTTTGAAAAACAACTGTTTCCGTCTTCGCCTTACTGCCACACTTCACTCTGTCGTGCCATTTCACACATCAGCTACCACAAGCTGGCCCTTGAAAAAAATGAGCCAGAAACAAAAGGCGCTGGAGAGCTTTTTTTAGGGAGGAAACGTGGAAACGATGAGACCGCAGAAGGGTCGCAGACTGCCAGCAAGAAGAAAGGTGCCTTTAAAAGAAAATATCAAGATAGTCACCTAAGTTACAAGTTCATCGCAACAGATGATAAAAAAGCTCTGGACCCGCTACACATTATTTGCATTTTTTATTATTTGAACCCCCGCGCCTCTAACCATGCAGAAACATTTTCATGCATAAAACTGGTCCCTGGTACAAAAAAGGTTGGTGACCGCTGGATTAGACCACCATAAGCTTTAGTATCAAACATTGTTAAACATCAACACATATTTAAATTTACTTTCATGCAGATTTGAGGAGGAGAATAGAACAGAACACATGGAAGAAACTGTCAGTAATATCTTGAAATGTGGTTTATACACATATATTGATTATCTAAAAGCACTGCTGAGAAAAATTCTGTATTTGTCTGTATTTGTGTCAAACCTAAAAGTCTTCTTGCAAATAGCTAAATCATTTAATTAGCTAGCAACGGCACAACAATAAGCTGAAAATTACCTAAGAGATGAGCTGTTGGTTCAAAAATGGTTAGAATTGTCTGAGTCTGAAATAGTCTGGCACTTCCTTGGTTGATATGTTTGTCCAGCTAGTGGAGTCAAAGTGAATTACCACATTATCTGAGAGTATATTCTAAGTCAGCAACCTTGATAATCCTTTTAAGTTATACACAACAAAGTGAAGTGGAAAAAGCTGCCACACCAACCCTGACACAGATACTGTCTGCCCGACTAGTTTTAGCATTTTGTTCCAATGACTCATGTTTTCCTTGATGAACTGATGCAGTAAAATGCTTGGTGGAAAAGTGGAAAACGTAGCATGGCTTTGTACCTGTAAAAAATCCACATGTACAAGAGGATATCTCGGTACACATCGCAATGCTGAGAAAGACAAGGCAAAGAATATTAGCGGTAAATGTTGAAAGGAAGCAAATGAAAGTCATCATTTCCTCTTTGGTTATATCTATTGTCACTAACAAGGAAATGGTTGGGATTATTCTCTGATGGTACTGATTTCTTCTTAAACTGCTTATGTGGCTTTTCTCTTGCATACATTTCATTTCAGATGAGCCTCCCAATTGCAGTTTTGATCATTCCTGTGCTGTTATTATTACCGTCAGAAGATTACACCCCATGGTAAACAGGCTTACGCCAATATGTGGGCGGCAAATGAAAGATTCCCATTTCTGTTTTCATGGGAATAACCTATGCCTTTGGATGATTTACATGCTGGATTACATTTTTCCAAAGCTGACTTAGTTTTTGAATGTATTCAATGGGATTAATTATGGAATAGCTTGAGTTGGGATGCATGTATATATTCATACATGCGCTCACACACAATGGCACAAACATGTATCTATACAAATGCTTACATGTACATGTATTTTTAGATACATAAATACAAATATACATAAACATAAACTACTTATGAATGTACACATGTATTCTGGTAGAATTCCACAAGTCAGCATTGTAAATAGTCTTAAATAAATACATTTAAAAAACTGCCCTACGGTGCCAGCGAAAAAAACCCTAAACATTTTTTAAACATTATCAAGAAGTTGCTGAACAAATTGTAAGATAAAGCAAGAATAAGAATCCACAAATTCACAGAAAATGAAATAAGAATTTATCTAAACAGCATCTCATATCATCAGCAGGTTTTTCTAAGAATTATGACCAGATCTTAGATAGAGAACATTTTTCAGCATTTCTAGTTATTCTTGCATGTGTGTGTGTTTAATGTGTGACTGGTCCCCAGCCAAGCAGATGCAGAAATACACACTAAAACACTAAAAAACTGGCATCTGAATATTTCAGTCCACCCACACCATTTCCTTGCTTATCATGGAGCCACATGATGGGAAAACCTATGGTATAAAAATGAACACTTCTAAGCTCAGCAACTCCAGGTGTTAAATCATCACTGATTCATCTAAATCAGAGCCTTGTGACAAAGGGCAGTCTCATGTGCATGGTTTATTATTCGCTCCTCACACACATACACACACACACACACGCACACACGCACCCACACACACACACGCACACACACGTGCACACACATACACACACACACACACACACACACACACAATGTATACGCGCTTGCTTTGCTGAAGGTGTGAGTCAGGGGAGGTGGGGAGAAAATAAGGTTAAAAAAAAAGACAAGTGTGAAAATCTTTAAAGGGCTGACTTGAATGATCATTTCCATTTCTTTGTGAACAAAGTTTTCTTCTAACGTGCTTTCGGAGTATAAATATTGTTCACACTTACTGCAATACTAGTAAAAATGCTTCTCCTGATAAATCAGGGAATAACGAAGCTGCAAGCTTTGGCATAACACAGGTGCCACGGTGACAAGTGAATGTCACCGTGGCAACATTCCTCCCACACAGAGCTGTTGCCAATTAAAGAGCTCAATCAAGGAGACAGAGAGAAACAAAACCAGGGACAGTCAGGGAAATGAAGAAGGGGGAAGATGGAGACGCAAAGAGCACATAAGACGGTTTGTTTCAATAAAGTCTGTGGAGGTGTGACGTGAAAAAAAAATTAAGTAACTGCGGGGAATCAAAGTGCTCCACGGAACAAGTGGAAATTACTTTCCAAACCATCTGCTGCTGTGGCTCTCTGTTTGCTCTGTAGCAGCCCAGCCAGGGAAAAAACCAAGAAGCAAACAGCCAAGAGTACACACACACACACACACACACACACACACACACACACACACACACACACACACACACCAGCAACATCAACAAGAACACAACACAACAAATGACCTCAGATCAGTGATTCTTGGAGAATGTGAGTGTTGGAGAGGAAATAGGAAACACGCCTGTTCACCCATTGCCATTGTGTGTGTTTCCTGTCTTCTAGATAGCGCACAGGATGTGAGCTTAATGCTCTTAATCAAGTGGAAACATTTAAGATTTTGGTAGAGCACTCTTCACTTGATGCACAAACACGGATTGTTTCCACATGCATGACCTGCATATATGTGTCTGTTTGTATGCATTAAGGTGGCTTTTTGAGGAACTATGGTGATTACTTTTCACATGCTACGCAGCCCAGTTCAAATGCTTGCGCACAGGAAATGTCAAAGCTGTGACTGCAAATGAAAACGGAGGATCTAAGAGACAACCACTGTCGGAAATTGGCTTGATTTGTACTATTTCTCAGACTCTGAATGAGTCTGAATTTCAACTGATAAAACAAGACAAAATTAGTGTGGAAGGAAAGCAACAAAAATGTGTATGTATGTGTGTACATATATATATATATTCAAATATTCAAACCAATTTAACAATGGAAACCATCTTGAGGTGGGCAGTTACTGCAACTTTATTCAATTACTACTGAGCCTTGACAATGTACTGATGTAATGTTGCAATAAGTTACACTTTGTAATCTGGGGCAGTAACACCTTCATGTAAAAGTGGTGCACAGGAGGCGGGAAATGGGGCATGTATTTGCACCTGTTTGGTGCAAACGCTGTAAGAGGTAGCAGATGCAGAGATACGTCCTGACAGAGGGGCAGGAAAAAAAAAATTAAAAGAGAAGTGGTGAGAAGGAAACAAAAAAAAAAGTTGTTCTTTCCTTCAATGTGGAATTCAAAGCAGTTTCCTTGTGTTTTTTGCCGTTGTCTTCTATTGTCTCTCCCTCTCCAACCAAACCAACCAGGCTAGCAAAATGAGATGTCTTGTGTCTTTGAATGCGCCCTAGTGTGGTTAACCATCGCCCCCCAGGCACATCTGGGGGCTGACAGTGGGTTCTCAGCTGACAAAAGCAAAGTTAAGGTGATAGATGAGTGGTTTTTGAAACCACAACTGATGGGCCTTGGCAAACCACTTATTGTTCTGACACAAGATGACGACAGTGAGGATCAATATTTCCGGTAAGTATTTCCTGGCTATTTTTTAATTTCAATATAATGGTTGGCATTTTCCCCGTAGGTTCTCTGGCTTATGTCAAAACCTCAGACTGATCACAAACACACTGTCTGGTTCATTTGGAACCAGGAGCACTTACTAGCTTTAAACTCAATTTTCCAAAAAAGGGAAATTACAGCAAAGCCATCTCTGTTGGTCAGTCGAGAGTGGGAAGATGCTAAAGCTAACCTATATTAAAAAAATGTTTCTTATTTTGAGAGCAGTGTGTTTTCCTGCATCTCCTCACTGGGGAAAAGGAAAATAGTTATTTCAAGGAATACTCTATGACCAGAGAAATCAGCACGAACTGAGAGCTACTGGTTTGTCCATTTTTACTGGCTACATTAAATGCAGCGTGGTGGTGTCTGAAGAGGCGGACTTGATAAGAATGATAAGAAAAAAGTAGCTTCTGGGTTGTTTTTTTTTCCAAATACGTCACTAAATCCCTCTTGATCCATGTGTTGAGAAAATCATGTTTTACATCGCAATTCAGTTCACTGCAGGGCTCCTCATTCTGACCATATTCAACTCTGATGAGATTTCCTGTTGTCTGAGAGCTTCAGTGAGTTAAAAGAGCACATTCAGTTATTTAATTGTGTACATTCGCTCTGCAGGATCAGCTTAATGTCCCTTGGCAGTCTGTGTGTGGCTTTTCACCTCACTCTTTACTGCTCTCAATAGCTACTACAACATTGATGACTAATTCTCCTGCAGGGCATAAAGGGTGACTGAAAAGCACCATCAGGAGGGTGTGTGTATGTGTGTCTGTGTGCGTGTGTGCGCGTGCGTGTGTGTGTGTGTGTGTGTGTGTGTGTGTGTGTGCGTGTGTGATAGAGGGAGACACTGCAGATAGGAATCGTTAATGCTTAATCCTTGCGGAAGAAAAGGTCTGGGTCAGAGACTCTCTGAATAATAATCACACCAATGCTATGTGGGCTATGGAGTGACAAATGTGGCATTTAAACATGGCAGCACAACAGAGATGAATCTGAATTAGATTACTGAAGATTGTGGGTGACGTTTACACACGGTGATGCTGAAGCGCTAAAATTAGCGCAACCACAACAGCCAGAGAAGTTGCTTTGTGTGGGAAAAAAGTGATTTTCTGTTGCAGTTCATCTTATTTGCCCCGCTGAGCCAGAATAATATAGCTAATCCAGCCTGCTTTTAACTTTACATTCACAACAATACATTTGACATACCTGATGTGATCAATCAACTTTACAGATAAATTGAATTACTTCCGTCCCAAGGCCCTAATTTCTGTGAGAGCTTTTTGACGTATTTCTGCATGCCTGATGATGTGTCAATGTTTGCTGAGGCAACCACCTGATCCACTTCATGCGTTGGTAAATCCTCTTCAAACCTGAATGGCTATCAAAGTGAACTTATCTATCACCGAGGTTATATATCTTTCACTTCAGAATAGCTGTGGAATACATATACGTATATATAATAGTGACTCCAGGAATGCAATTTGATCTCCCTGCATACATTTCAACAACAGGTACACAAACAATAACAAACATGACAGCACAATGTAACTGGTTCCACTAACCCAGGACAGATGTCAAACTGTTTGGCTCCCTCACATTGTCTTTTAGTTGCAGGCCAGACGACAACACCAAACACGTTTTTCCTCTCTAAACCTGAGAGGATTTGAATGACTGTTGGGTAGTTAAGTCTGTGTACTGTGTATTCGTACATCGGGGGATAGCAATCTCGGGATAAACATGCATGTGGCCTCTATAAATCACTTTACATGGTTCATTTTATGAAAATGCACTCGTTACCCAGATCTGAAGCAGTATAAATCACTTTACATGGTTAGTTTTATGAAATGCACTCATTACCCAGAAGATACATCTATTTATTTCATGACAAATTTATATTTCTACAGTCCAGGAAAAGGCCAATTTCTTGTACAAGTCCATTTTCTAATTTAATATGTTTTTTGCTGGTTTACTAATCCTTGCCCCACATAAAATTGGGCTCATAGGAAAATGACATGGACAGATAGTTCGTCTGTGTCTGATGAAAAAACTATATAATCAACAGAAAACTGGATTGATGGTTGAAACATTTGTTAAGAACACACTGAAAAATAATCAATGTTTCTCCTGCTTCTTGTGATGTAATTTTATAAAAAATGCATAATTACTGGACAACTGGACATATCATAGGGACAAACAACAGTCATTTCTAACAGTTTTGCGTCTGACATCTGTTTTTTCCACCAGCAATGGAGAAAAACATGAATATGGGGATCACTTGGTCACGATTTCTTGTACATGCTGTGAATGCAATGAATCTAGATTTCGCTTCGGCTCCCCAAATAAATATGCAAACAACAGATGAACATGCAGGCCATGCTAGTTCGCTCGAATAGGAGGAAACAAAAACAGACTACACTACATGACTACATCTTCATCTTTAAAACAACTTTTGTTCCATGAGTTCCTGTTGGAGTAGTATAAATCTCTGCTAACATGAACAGATGCTGGTGTAATAAATCTAGTCCTGGGCAATGGCTGTTTAGTGTGCATGCAGTGTATCCCCTCTAATGAAAGCTAAAGATGTGTGTGTCAGGCTGTTGGTCCTCCCACGGGGTTTCTGTGTTAAGAGCCAGAAGCAGATTATCTCCCCAGCACACACATCAGCAGCCTAACACACAACCACACATACAGACAGATGCAATCATTTCAACAAAAAAAAATTCCAAACGCACAAAATGTTCAACCACTTCTCACATATGCGTTAAACATCGGCTCAGGTGTGATGTGATGCTATCTTTCTTCAGCTTTAGGAGATAAAGCCTTTTTAGGAAATCTCTAGACTGATTTCCAGGTAATTCCAGGCAGATTTGTTTTTTCAAAAAAACTCTTAGCCAACCCATGCGCACCAAGCAGTTTTATAGGGGTGCTTTTTAAATGTTTTATTGAATTAATTTATTCATTTTGAGCAGAACACCTTTGCAATAATGCAATTTTCTCTGATTTTGTTTGCCTATAAAACAAGGGATTTTATTTTCATAAAAAATATCTGCTAGATAAATTATATGTATGTGGATGAGCCATGGGTTTTGATGTAAAGTAAATAAATGAAAACAAATAAATAAACAACAATTACAACATTCATTATGTTATGCTCTATGGAAAGACTTTATAGGAAGGATTATTTGGCGATCTTTACAGCAGCTGGCAGGACGAAATGGACCGGGAAAAAAACACAAAAAGGAGGGGAATTTGTGATTTTTTCTTCTTTAACTGATGTTTTTTTTTCTTGCTCTTTTTTCACTTTTTCGTTTTCACCGGACAACAGAAAACAGCGTCTAGAAAGTCAATAAAAACACCTCTCTCTCTCTCTCACGGCGGCTTCCCAACAAGAGCCAACATTTTGTACTACCACCGCCGCCAACTAGTCACCTTTAACGGGGCATAATCGGTTCCATTAAAAAAAAATAAGAAGAAGAATAAAAAAAATAAAAATGGAAAAATTAAAAGATAAACACTGGCGGACTTGGGTTTGCGTGGCGGCTGTCTGACATTGTGCGTGACGGGTATTTCGTACCTGACGGACGAGCAGCGGCGGGGACGACGCAGAGCAGGACGGCGGCCAGCAGCGGCAGCGGGGCCCGCTGCCGGTGACCGCTCCGCGGCCAGGAGAACAGCAGCATCCTCGGCTCTTCCTCGGCGACGGAGAAACGCGGGTGAGGGAGTAAGCGGTCATTCCCCCATTCCTTTTGTCGTCTGTCGGTGTTTTTTAACGGCGTGAATGTCTGTTCTCTTTTTTTTTCTTTTTCTTTTTTTCTTTTAAAAGACGACAGGTCGTCTGCTCCACTCAGGCAGAGTAGGACGGTCGGTAATCCGCCGCCGAGCTAAAGATAGCGGAGCTCCGGGAGGGAGGAGAGAGGGGGTGTTTGTGTGTGTGAGCGTGTGTTTGACATGCTGCCTTCACTTCCCCCTCGTAAATCCCATCATATGTAGTCCAAGACCAATTGCACTTTTTTTTTTTTTTTAATTCATGTATTTATTTATTTAATTTTTAACATCACCATTGCAACGCAAACAGTGAGCGATAAAACGATGGTTTCGGTAATTCTGTATTCCATGTCAGAGCTTGCAATCCAACTTTTGCCACCTGCGGATTTCACATTTTCATCAATAATCAGGAAGTTAAAGTTAAAAGTAGAGTTTTCTTTAGACACATAAACATAGAAAGGTTATATTTTGAGAGCTTTCCGACATGAAAAAGCACACACCTTTATCTTTACCACCAGACCCGCACTTCATTTCATTTAAAAATAACATGTGAACAATACATTGAGCTAACTGACAGTCTGACACTGTACAACAGAAGGATGCAAAGGCCTCAGTATAAGAATAAAAAACATCAAGACAAAATCCAGGTGAATCAATTGTAAACTAACCTCTTCTTGAAATAGGAAACATTATGACAGCTCAGTGCAATTCAAACTCAAACAGGCACATGAAACATCCAGTTAACATTCTGGTTAAGAATGACATGAGATTGTGAGAGAGCAACCGCGGCCATGCAGTACATGGTGCAAAAAATGAAATAAAAATTGCAGTAACTCTGTAGCAGGAGATGAATTAATTAATCTCCAACCCAATAGAGACACTTTCTGGATTATCTTTTTTAATGTTTAATGGATACCTAAGTGGTAAAGCAGTGAAGTCACTTATCTTTACCTTACCTGCACAAAAATGCATCCAAGGAAAAAGAACAAGCTTCCTTTCATTTCCTGTTAATAATTAGGAGCTAAGTAGGCTGATAGGCTGGACTGAGCTTGGCAGCACAATTATTAAAATGGAAATACAATGTAATATTACTGAAAGACAGGCACCCACTTTCCTCTGCATCTATGACTACAAACTGTGAGAAAGGAGAGTGAAAGACATTGACTTCCTCGGATTTAAGACATGACACAACAGAGGGAGAAAATAGATTTTTTATCTCCTTTCCACAGAAACATACTAAAACGCTCTCACGCTGTCCTTCTGTTAAATGTGGCTAAACATTAAAAAAATTCTGAACTGACATTTTTCAAATGTGATTTTTGACACAGTTTCAAATAAATATGTTAAAAATCACATTTCAAACCACTGCATAAAACTCTGAATGTCTCATTTCACGTCATGCTTATATTGAAATACACCTGTTTCTCACGTTCAAACCCAATTAAAAACGTTTCCTGGTGTATATCTTTTCGAATTCCCACCGCTTCCCACAGCACCTGAAGGCAGCAGTGTGTGGACAGATTTGTTACGTGATGACGTATTCAACCGGTTTGACTGATGCTCAATCTCCAGCTGTTCTATACAATTACTTTTCCTGTCCTTAAAATTCCTCCTGTCCCTCCCCTTTTTAAAATCATATATTATTAAAACCTAATTTCCCATCTCAATTAATAACCATGGCACGTTTATTTTTAGTTCTTTAAACTTGGTAAAGTTTGCTATTAAAAAAAAACACTGTTCAGGGTAAGCAACATATGTGCCGCCAGTTGTAGTATTAAAAATTCTCTTTGAACACGTATTACTTAATTCAAAACTAGTTAAATACCAAACACTATATGAAAAGCATTTTTAAGAAGCCGGCTCCCAGGGCTCATTGATCTTGAGCATTACATTTATTATGAGGAGAGCCGGAGGACAGCTCATCATTATCCACTCGCAGCTTTCAGACATGAACATTCACACAGGAATGGAAGGCTCTACTATTATTTAGCAGCCATACAAAAATTTTCTTGCTGTCCAGAAGATAGAAAGAAAGAAGAAAAGAAAGGGAGCTCTCACAACTTGAATAGCCAGGACAAATCCAAGTAGCTGTAACAAGCTGAAAAGTAAGTGGTAACTCAGGATCAGAATTGCATAGTAATTTTGAAAAAATAAATTAATGAAATTAATGAATATCTTCAGTCATCACAGTGATTGAACAAACCAGGCTCAGCTTCAGTTATCATCAAATATGTAAAACGCAGCCTCAAGTCAAATGAGGGCATATCTGAAAACGAGGGAGCTCTTCTTCTGCCTTTTTTATTTTTATTAATGCTATTCCTTTTTCTCGAACATCCCCCAAATTATGAACAACAGTCGTTTGACGGGGCAGTTCTGGGAGACGCTCGGCCTCGATGGAATTCAAACAACGCAATTTATTACACCAACAGCTCTTCATAAGATTAGTTTTGCTATATAGTGATGCAAGGATTTAGCAGTCTGGTCAGCATTTGTCAGTCTGGTCAGCGTCAATCCTCAGGATTATTAAATCCTGATGATTGAAGAAATCCAGAGTCATGTCTGGTTTAGTGATGAACAGTTCTAGAACTTGAATAACTGAAAACACAATGGGTATCTAAGACAATTGGTTCTCCATGAATACTTTACTGAATATGCGGTACATAAAAGTCAGCTTTACCCTGAGGATTTTTCTTACTAAGTCGATATTAAAGTTGCATTTCCTCTACTTCCAGCATTAACACAGCCCCTCTGTACTATTTCTATCTGGATATCAACTAAAAACAGTTTGGAGGCAAAGAAAAGAGAAATGGCTTTCTTTTTGACTGCAGAGGACAGATGAGCAATGTCTAAATGTTTCCCACTCGTTCACTTATGCAGAAACAACAGGACAATATCTATCGGTCCAGAGGGAAAGAGAGAGAGAAAGGGGTTTAAAATGTTGAATTTTAATGTGTTGACTACATCAGCTCAGAGAATGAAACAGGAGAAGACGTAAGACAGGATCTGTGTCATGCATTTCTTTTGGCACTTTTTGACCCTGGAAAGCTTAGAAAACACATGAGCACATTATCATTATTAATATAATGACACTTTTTAAAAGGAAAACCCTATTTTTAGTCCATGGTCCTTTCCTGTGTTCACAATAATGAACACAGTCCTGAGGTATACAAGGTAGCTGGGCTTCACACACACACACACACACACACACACACACACACACACACACACACACACACACACACACACACACACACACAAAATTAGATTCAAACACAACAACAGTAACAAAAAAAAATCTATATCAAAAAAAAAACAAACAAACAAAAAGAGACAA
>CAAKHD010003339.1:18235-32670 GCA_901007705.1 Fistularia tabacaria | reverse complement strand
CGTGGTATATAAACGAGATGGGGTTCACACACACACACACACACACACACACACACACACACACACACACACACACACACACACACACACACACACACACAATTTGAGATTAACTCAGCAGCATCGTAACAAAAAAGTCTATATCACAAACAAAACAAACAAACAAAAAAAGACAGACAAAAAAACAATAGATTCCCCCCCAAATCAAACCTCACATATTCGCATCCACAAATCTGAATATTAAGTGTGCAATAAACAAAAGTGTGTGAATTTGGCCACAGTTTGTCTCTTTCTGAACTGCATGCTAATAATGCCCACGACAAGGTTTCCTTTGCGCAGGTGAGAGAAAACAGCAGAAGAGACATGAAACTGGATCCAAAATTCATTTTAAGAGATTTCTACTGCGCAACTGTGTCAAATGAGCCGAGGGAACAATTTACAGGATCAAAATGTCCCTTCCATTTATGGACATTGCAATAATTTGCACTTACTGTGAAAATTCCATTTTTTTTCTTGACTATCCTATTGAACATTCAGCATATATTAAAATTGGTTTCTTTCACCCAATGCTATGTACACAACTGCAAAGAGAGGCTTAAAAGACTGACTTCTTTAAAAATCTGCCCCAGGCAGGTTCTCAAACCTATCCAGCTGCTGCACAACTAACCCAATTGTTACGTTGGGTCTTCACTAAACAGTTAAAACGTTCTTGAGATGACATGATTAAGTAATAATTTAACAGTGACTGTAGGAACTCAAGAGTTGCAGATTAAAAAAAAAAAAAAAAAGGAATCACAAGGGCTGAAGAATTCAAAAATCCATGATCACAACCCCACAGACCGTACAGCACATTCCTCGGATAAAGGTTAGATCTGAGGGTAAAGAGTGTCGTGACAACGTGGCAGATGTGAGTGGTTACGTACAAACAGACTGGCAAAACACACTCAAACACTCCCTCTGTAAAGCAGAAATAAAATGTGTATACACTCTAGGAATTCCCTGAAGTTGCTCATTGGTACAAAATGAAAAGAAATCTCCAAAATTGGCCCCTAACGTTTATCCTTCATCTTTACTTGTATTACAGGAAATTCAGTAAGCCTAGTCTAACTACTGGCCAGGTAATAATTATACTCCCAGTAATACTGAGTGCTTAACAGTACTTGTTTAGTAAAGGTGCAATAGAGATTAAAAAAAAAGAAATGCATTGCATAAAAAAAATGTAGCTAAGTACATTTTCATTACCTTGTCCAAATTGGCCTCTGCTGTGGTTATTTTAGGCGCCAGTCAACAGCCTACACCATAAACACCTTATATGTGCCTACAATTGAAATAATACAGGTTTGGACGAAACCAGCCTGTACTTACATACAGCTTTTGGCTCTTCCCCAGCTCAATAAACCTCAACACTTCAGAGACCTGCCCTGCAGAGAATGAGAGGTCCACTTTTTTTCTGTTCAAATAAATATAGAACCGTCTTCATTTTCAAAGGCATAATGGGAGGCAAGTGCTGCCACGGCACTGCTCGACCCCACCGCCACTGACAGCAGTTGTGAAGGCTGTGTCAGCTGGGGCTCCGCTCGGGCAGTGAAGGGCTCTGAGGCACATGCCAGTCAGAAACAGGCAGGGAGGACAGAGGGGGGGTGGGGGTATCAGTTCGAGGAAACTGCTTTGGCTTCGGCAGCAGTCAGTGATGCATATCTGGATCACTGTCAGCGTTTTGGGTTTGAGAGGAGTCGGACGGACATGCTTCAGTTCGGTCTCTCTCAAGAGTGCTTTCACAAAACTGCCGCGGCTGTGATTGTTACTCCCCCTCTAGCTCTTCTTCATCCTCTTCATCAAGAAGTACCTCTTCTTTAGCCAACACAAACTCCAGGGTGGGCCCTTTGTGCTCTACCTTGTCCAGATCCCCCTCCTCTGCCAGTTGGAGTTTGATGTTCACCCCCACAGCTTTTTCAGTCACATCTGGGAAAACAGTGAGGGGAAACAATGAAACGGAGATCAAAAGCAGCTGAGAAACAAGTGATTTTGTGACAATATTCATTCTAAACCAGAAAGAAACAAGTCCTGCCCAAAAAAACATCTACAATCTTTAAAGTCCTAAGGAGAATCAAAGTTGAGCTTTTGATTCAGGTGTGTGGAGAGTGAACCTGTGTCTTGTGGTGTTCCTGGTTCGATTCTCTTATGATTCCCTCTTTTTTTGACCAGAAAACGGACACAAAATATTTGGGTTACAAGAAGGAATAAGTGCTGCTTCAATTCTTTTTGAAGTGCAACTGCACAGTGCTACAAACATAATCTTACATAATTACCTGTTTTTTTTTCGTTTCTCTTTTTGAGTGTGTGTGTATTGGAGGTCCTATCCACCCGAGATGTGAGTGATGGAGGCGACAAAATTAGGCATTAGGATTTAAGCAAAACTGAGCAAATTTCAGTGACCCTCAGGCATCATTATAAATATGTATGTGAGACATTTGCAACAGATGGTGCTATTCAGTATCTCGGTCAGACTTTAAATTTTCAATAATCAATATTCAAAGTCATTGGAGATTAATTCATGTAAAGAGTATGAATGAGAACTTACATTTAGACACACATTAATTTTTAAGGCTGTATTTATTATTCATAAAACAGGCGTAGGAATTTGCCATGTAACTATGGGTCTGATCAGATGGAAAATAAATAATTTTAAAAATAATAATAATTTTTATATATATATATATATATATATATATATATATATATATATATATATATATATATATATATATAAAAGATAAGATAAGACTTTATTGATCCCCATAGGTGAAATTCGGGTGTTGCAGCAGCAACAATAAAGGGAAAAGAAAAAGAAAACAGGATATATATATATATAAATAAATGAAAAACTCTCAAATATTCAGTACCACTCCTCTCTTGACTCGAGGGTATTAAGATTATTTGAGGGCGGATGTAAATGGTTTCATAGTGTCCTATATTTCCCAACAGGCCATCCAACATTGACAGTTGTTAAAAACAGTTGGTCATTTGAATGAACTTTGCATTGTCCTCTCTCAATCTGATCAGGCTATTATTAAATAGAACTGTTTCAAGATCATCATCATCATCTCTGCCCTTTCATGCCTGAGTGCAGCCATGCCATTATTCATCACAATATTGCCAAGATTCTTCTATACGGCATCATGGAACAAGTGCAGAAAAACCTTCAAAACAAGTTTTGAAACAATCTTTATAACTGGTGAGCTGAGATTTATTTCTTTGTCACAGGCAGAAGGGAATTATAGAAATATGGAAAGCCAGTTGCATAGGCAATTGTTCTGCTATGTGAAGTCCCCATGATAAGCACCTGCAAATGAGAATGAATTGGAGCAAGTGTGCATGGACTGAAAAGGTAAACCGAAAAGCCACGGTAATTTGCAGGAATACTCTCTGAGTTGATTTTAGAACTGGTACGTTGAGTATTAGTCATGACAAAATATTGGTAACCATGACATTTAGAGAAACACCTATTTCTTGTTGCTCCAGTTAGTGAATTAGAAATTCAGAGGAACTACTTACAGTCTTGACTTTTGTATGTGACAATCTATAAACTTTTTGCCTGTTTTGATTAACCTCCTCTGCAAACACAGTCACAAAGGAGGCAAGTCTTTTGTTTTTTTTAAGAGATTATATGATGATTCGCTCTGCATTACTCTGCCTCCTCCTGATTCTCACCGTGTCCAAACTGTCTTTCTTTGGGCAGCAGCAACACATCTACATTACGATGTTCCTCAAGGGCTGCGGTGAGGATGGCGCCCTCCTGGCTGAACAGAAAGACCAATGGTATGGTGATGTCTTCGGTGGAATCGCCATCTCCAACCATCTGAAACAGCGGGGTTTCTTCACTATTGCTTCCCTCGCAATGGTCTGAGGAAATAATATACAGAAACAGTATAAAAACATTTTTCACATATATGTTTATTTCAGACCATCGTTGGCTGAACTTTGACATGAACTGCAGCAAGGAGGACTGGATTTCCTCACCTATAAAGATGACCCCAATGGCTCCCGCTTCCTGCAGCCAACGAGCTTTTGCAGCAAACATGCAGTCGCCACGCAGTGCGAGTGCAATGTGACCTTTGACCTCAACTGGATTATCTATTATCCCACATGCCGTGTATGGAGAAGCCATCACGATGCTTCCCTTCACCTGCAGCAGAAGAGAGTATATTAAAATGCTTGTATTTGAAGGGACAAGAGCATATCATTTTGTGTCAAAGAAGAGGTGGGAGTATGTGTAACAAAACACATCAGAATGAATATTGTAGTATCATATAAAGAATGTGGCGTTGATAACACACCCCATGCTCTTGGTTGGACAAGTCCATCCCGAACTTAGCTGGTCCAGCGGTGAGCACTGTGCGGCCAAGAAACGGGGGGGATATGACCTGAACAACATGAGGAACCACTTCCTCCTCAAGGGTCTGGCTTACTTCTGCCACCAGTTTTACCCGGTACACTCCTTTATGTTCCTAAAAGGGTTCATATTTTAAAAACCTATTATAAATAAGTCATAGTCTTTCCATAATGTCAAGTCTCATTCAGTTTTATCTATTCTAGTTTTAGGATAAAAAACAAACAATTAGCCTAGCACTGTTCATACCAGGTATGATTAACTTTGCAAATTAAAGTAATTTACATTATTTGTATTGTTTGACAAGTGACTTAGAATGGGTCCATTCAAAATACCCTTGGACTTCCGCTGTCTCCAGTGATGACCTCATTCAGTGGTGTGAGAGAAATGCCCATGCTTTTCAAGAACTCCACTGGCTCGATCCCGTTATCATGGAAGGGTAACTCAATTTCCCTGTAAAGTAATAAAATAATGTAAAAAAAAAAAATTTTTTTTAATTGAAGTACAAGGGACATGATCTATTCCCAACTCAGACCCTTTTGCAACTTGTCCCACCTGACAGGTAAAGGGTGGACAGCTCGTCCAACTCCAGTGAGGTACTTGTAGCCGTCCCGGATGGTTTTGGCGAAGGAAGGGTTGTTTGGAAACAGCATCTCTGTGCTGGGGCAGGAGTGTGTGAACACATCCTCCTCTTGAAGATGGGGAAATGTTTCCTGGAGAAAAGGAAATACATCTAATCTCTCAGCTTCTTGATACACTAATCCTACAAAATGCAGACAAAATAGATTATGTTAAGACCATGAATGAACAATAATTATTAGTAAATGGTCTCAACTTATTACTCTGTAAAGAGTGAAAATATTCTTTGTTTGGAGAGAAAAGTCACCGTATTGTTGCTGTGACAGGACGGCTGAGTGGTGGAGAGAGACACAGGGAGAAGGTGTGCCTCTGTGGTGAAGATGTAATCGTCGATGTCGATTGGGAGATGGCCCTTCTCCGTAAACAGCAGGTACAGATATTTGAACATCTCGGCAAGGAAGAACGAGTCCATCCTATGCACGCGCACACACACACACACACACACACACACACACACACACACACACACACACACACACACACACACACGCACGAAAATTCACTCCCGTGCATCTTGAACAAACATCGCTTTTGCATGTCATTTTTCGGGATGTCACAATTTGGGGGATTTACAGTGTACTTTTATACCACAGGCATGTATGTGTTTTAACATCGTACCTGTCTTCATGCATTCCAGTGCGAACATCTTGCACCGCAGCAAACCCACAAGGCACCCTGGCGTAGGCATTGAGCTTTTCTACAATGGACTGTCCTACTCTCAGGTAGTAGGGGTCACCAGTGGCCTGCAGAGATCAAAATAAAATATTGATTCTATTCTTAAGACAGTACTTGTGTTGAGTAAATGAATGAGATGCTTCATATCTTGGGCCTTTGGTTGTTTTAGCTGAGGTTATTTCTATTAAAAATGGAAAAGTTGTCCCTTTCAGAGAGATTGTTTTGAGGTTTAATCCCTTAAAATAAAACATGTCGCCTGGGTTGGAAGTTAAGATTTCTTTTTTTTTTTGTTTTCTAACTTTTTTCCAGCGTATCCAGGAATCATGGTTTATCTCTGTCTGAGAAATGAAAATTTCACCTTATAGAGGTAGTATGTACTTTCTGCAAACTCTGGTCTCAATAGGTGTTGACCCCAATGAACTCTGAACTCCGTAGTAAAAGCCTAGAGGGGAAACACAAGAATAGGAAGTTAGTGCCACATATTTGGGATTACTTTTTCTTTGACTAATTGTACAGTTATTTGTATTAAAATAAACAGTGATCACAGCTTCATGTTTCTGCTGAATTATTTGATGATGTTAAGTGTCAGGACTTCTCGCAGGCAATACCAGATGTTACAATCGTAAACCATTCTCTTTACTTTCAGGTTTTGATATTGATTTCATGAAAATGTACTGCATGACCAGTCTGGCTTCACTTATCCAAAAGACAAAAGACAATTTATCGGGTTCCCCTAAGCTCATTTCAATTTTCCTAAGGGGCATTAAACAAAACTATACATTGCTGTGGACAAAACTGGCTCAACCTTCAATCGATCAGTGCCACTTTTAGCCGCGGTTTACATCCCGGCTAGGGCTAACTCCATGGTAGCGCTGGGCAAGCTCCAAGATGTCATCAGTACGCTGCAGACAGCACACTTAGGGCCTTAGGGCTTGTGCCAAAGAGCTGGCTGATGTTCACACACCCATCTTCAACCTCTCCCTCAGCCAGAGCACCGTCCCCTCCTGCTTCAGGAACACAACCATCGTCCCCCTCCCCAAGAAGAGCCAGCCCACCTGAATGACTACAGGCCAGTAGCACTGACTCCGATCATTATGAAGGGTTTCGAGAGAGTGGTGCTTCCCACATTCAGAGCAACATTCTGGAAACCCTAGAACCTCTGTAATTCGCATACCGACCCAACAGGTCCACTTCAGACGCCATAGCCGCCACCCTCCACTAATCCTCTCCCACCTTGAAAACAAAGACTTCACATCAGGATGCTCTTTGTGGACTAAAGCTCCGCCTTTAACACCGTCATCCCCCACAAACTCACCCAGAATCAATGACATCCTTTAGCACTGAGAATGTAAAAGAGATTATGGTACCATCAGAAATCAACCAAACACATTCTTCTTAAAAGAGAAAGATAGAGGTCTGTTTTTGTTGATCTTTTAGAAGAATTAAACCAGGTAATTGAATCCTGCCATCCTGTTCCTCGGTAGCTATTGACTCGTCATTGTATTATACCCGCCCCGAGTAAGACTGCCTGGCACAGGTGATATGGTTGGAAATCAATCTGACTGGGAAAGGGATTGGAGAGATGAAGTTTGTAATTAAACTGAGATTGTATCAGCAGAAAGGTTGCCATGGCAAAAAAATGTTGTGACATAACATGAAACGTTACATTTTACATCTTTAATCCTTCCAAACAAAGCATGGAACTTTACCTCAGGAAGGAACTTGTGCTGTTTGGTTACTTGGTAAAGCATCTCATGAGTTTCGATAGCTGGTTTCAGATCACCTCTCAATACCTTTGTAAAAGGATAAGGTCATGTTAAGAAAAATGTCATTCAAATAAATTGCCAACACTCCTCAACATATGGAGCATATTTTAGGTTATTTTAGGTATATGTAGGGTACCTTGAGGTGAAATCACATACCTGTAAGCCAGGGAAGAATGCCAACAGAGAATCCATCCAGCTGCGCACACTCACAGTGGGATTGTGCATGTGTACATTGAGCAGCAGGGGAGGTTGACTAATGTACTTCATAATGGCACTGTAGTGCTGTTAGGGAAAAATGTCATGAAAGGTAGCATGAGCTGACTGAAAATTGTCATTACAGACAAAAAAAAACAATACAAAGATAGTGCAAAAGGTTGCACTTGCTAATCGTGAATTTTGGTGATTCAGTGATGAAAGACCTACAATGTTGAATCTCTCCAGAAAAACATTGTCTCCAAGGAGGATGTAAGCCTTCATCAGATATTCGTAGTATGAGTCAATACCAGCACCAACTCCACTATCTGCAAAAAAGGCAGTGAAAGAAATATATGATGCTTTCTATTTGAGCTGGAATGTGTCTCTTCACGCTTAATCCTTACACTAAATCCCTGTGTTTATGTATTTGAAAGGTCTCACCCCTCCGGACCCATTCTCCATTATGGATATTGATAACTGTGCCCACTAAGTCACTTCCTCTCTGTCTCCTCTCCCAGAGGACATCAAGAGCTTTCCTTGCATGTTCCTGTGAAAAAAACAATTTGATTCCATTTAACCATTGACAGTCTCAGAAAAAACACTACAAATGACTTAAACATTCCATCTCTTAGTCTTCATATAAAACATTAATAAAATGTAAGGGGAAAAAAATGCAGTTTCTGAGGAGGCAGATAGGTAATACCTCAAAAATGGATTCTCCGGACAGTCGGCTCAGGGCAGCAAACTCGAGGATCATTGTTCCTGCACAGGCCGTGCAGGTGTCCGATTCAGTGCCTGTACGTGAAAGTGGGCTCTGAACTCCATATCGCAGATTAACCTGTAACATCAAAAATGTTTTATTTTTCTTTCTTTCAGTTACCTAAATTGAATCCGTAAGAGGTCTTCCGTTCACTCTGCCACTGCAACACCAACATCTAAAGTAAGACTTATGATACTAAGAAAGGGGAATCAGTGCCTTGGGGTATGGAAGGCCACTTGTGGTGTTGAAGGCAGGCAGTAATCGATGGCCCAGGTCTTTTGCCATGGTTAAGAGCTCATCTTCATACCACTGCATCTTCTCCCCACGGTGTCTGAGCAGGTCAGCCATCACGTGAGCTCCCAGCAGCCCCCTGAGAAATTCAAATGAAGGAAAGAGTAAAGGACATGTAAAGTACAGAATTATTCCTTCTTGCAAAATTAGCTGTGCTGGTGTCAGTTTAACCTGGATGCAGTTATACATGAAAAATACATCTCTTACCCCAAGACTCTGATGTTTGTCTCAAACACAGACACCACCACATCATTGTCCAGGCGCACATCCTTCACAGCTTTCTTCACTGCATCTTCAAACTCGTCCAGTTTGTTTAATACCTGCTCACATTTACAATAGACATAGTGAGAAGATCTTTTGGTTTGCAGAAATCATTACCAACCATCACCAACACATTATTGAAATATATAGTCAAATATACACACACCTCTAGAAATCTCAAGAATAAATTTCAAAAAGAGCGACAAAATCTAACTATTACCACAGCAAAGTACTTGTATTCATTTTACATGTGGGAAAAGCAAATGCTTACCACCAGGGTATCCAGGGTGTCAATCAGTGTGAGTGAAAACCTGCAGAAATGGTAAGTGAAAGCTTTCAGCTGCAGCCTCTGGCCACTGATAAAGCTTCAGTGCCTCAATGATCAACTCGCTATTGAACATAAAATTACATTTTACACCAGCAGGTCAGCTGAAGGACCTATGCCGTTTTAGTCCTTGTTCAATATACATCATTCTCTTGCTCCCTTGATGTGGGAAGGAAGCTTCCCCAATGCGAAATTAAGTCAAGTTTAGCAGAGCATAATATTATTATAGACAGTACTTGAAAATGCACTATGATAGTAAACGAAGATGAACACATTACAAAGCTATCATATGATATGTTAACTTTGCATTCCTGATACTGGCAAAATTTTAAAAAAGCTTTGCAACCATGATGGTGGTTGTTGTTTTACAGCTTTACAATTCTTAATGTTGGACTGAATACTGATGGAAAGGAAACAATGTAATGGTGTTAAAATATACTGCGGTTGCAATAACACGCTGTTAAGAGAAACAAAGATGTGGTTTGATTATGCTCTGTCACTTTTTACCATCAACAAATCAATTGAAATGATAACTATGGACACCAAAGATAAAAGAATGAAAGCTCTAAGCAGGCACTGTGTTCAAAGTGAATGAATAACTTACTTCCCCAAGGAGTCATCAATGTCACCTCTGTTAGGCTCCTGGCCCCTGACCCTCCCCCTGCAGCTCAGAGGCATCAGCTCATCAGCTGGATAGGCATATTTCTGCAACGCAAACAAGAACTGTCAGTGCACTTAAAAAATGGCTGGAGGGCTGGGAATCAACTAGAACAGAGAGGAAACTGCAGTCTATATGTTATTCAGTCGTGGCATCACTTTGTTTCCCTCTCAACAACTTTCCCTCTATTGTTCTACCGATTTCAGCAATTCCACTATTCAGACTGAGTTTATATAATTGCCCTAATTATCAGTATAACCAACTGTTAGCTTTACTTTACTGTGTGTTGACATTATTTTTACAGGTTTCATTTAAACAATTATTTATGCTGGCTTCAAAACAGTACAACTGAACCACAACAGAGTCAGAGAGCAAAAACAACTATTCTTCAATCAAAAGTAGTTGCTAATATTAATTTATACTGAAGCTTTCTTTGATAGAGAATTACAGCATGATAAGAAAGTTTGTTCATCATGTATTCTTAGCACAAAATGAAGCCACTCTCATCCAAAGCCTTCTAGTATCTACACACCCTTCACAAAGACATCATTCTTGCTGACATTTGGTATTGAACTTAAAAGCTGGCTTAATGTAATGTCAAAATAAAAAAAAATATGCAAATTATCTTCTTTCTCACAACTATACTTTACTCAAACCTTCATCAACCCAAAACCAAATGCCAGTGATTCCCATTTTTAAACCCTCCACAGCATGACAAGAGCATGCAGAAAAATAAACTACTAGGTACCAGAAAGTCAAAATCTCACCATGTAACTGCCATATGCATGATCAAACATTTCTATAATCAGGTCCCTACAAAAAGCAAAATCACATGTTAATTCAACTGAACAGTGACACGAAATCTGAAACTCTGACCAGCGAATGACAGACATCCACTGGTAATAAACAAGTAGCCATGCGTGTGAAGGTGTTAGGACAGAGCTCACCTGATGACAGTCTTCTCTTCCAGTGTCATTCTCTGGCTTTCGTGGCATTTCGCCCAGCCAAGAAGACTGGTCACCAGTAGGATATTAAGCATCATCACAGTGCTTCAGGGGCGGCTTTCGTCCCAGCGACGTTTACTTTCCCTCTTCCTCACGCCGCCTTAAGCTTAACTTCGGCTCAAGCTTTTGCGTGGACAGCTTCACCCCAGCACCATCAGACGCCCACGCTCAAGTCAAATAGTCAAGCAGGGCACGGCTGTCCTCCATTGAAAACCCCGATCCCCTTCATTTTGACACAGCTGTCTGAAGACGCCTTGATGAACGTCGCCAGATGTTAGCTGACTCCCAGCTCCGTGTCCATGTTTCCACGCAGGCCGGGATGGGCTCGATCCAGTCCTCTAACGATCACCTCGTTCCCACATAACACTTCAGATGACTGCTATCCATGTAAACAATAGAGGAAGGCACCGAGCTAACGTGGGAGCCTGCCTCTGTGAAATATTTTGTATACTGCAAAGATACAAAACACTAGTTAGTTTGAGACAGGTCGGGTATTTTGTGCTCAGCATAGTATGGAAAATGATTAAAAATAAAGCAGTTAAATGGGAGTAGGCTGGTACACAAACAGAGCCGCTAACATTCGCTAGCCGTCCAGTGTTTAGAGCGTAGCTATTGCTAGCCGGCTAACAAGTTGCTTCACCCAAGCTCGTCAACAAGCTATGCTTGCTCGACAGCTTAGCGTCAAAAAAGAAAACAAAACACCCGAAACAAAAACAAAGTTTTTTTGAAGTTGTCTTAAAAATAAAGCAGTTCACTTGCCGTGTGAACCGGTTGTCACTTCGCTGAATTTACAGTGGCACGTCGCCAACTAATATTCGGACCGTTCTCGGGGCTGACGTCGACAGCCGGGCTGTCAGAGGACGGTGGGGTTCCAGTCATATGCAGATTCGAGGAGCGCTATCAGCGGTGGCGAGCCGCCGCAGATTAGGAAACTCAAGTCCTGGAACCGCAAAAACAAGACAGCGTCTCTGGGACCCCGTTTTTAACGACAGCGCCCCTAGTGGGAAACGACCATTGTGTGCGTGTGTCGCAAGCGCTTCCATAGTTTTACCCTGAAGTTACCCTTGAGCTAACATAAGCAAATATTGCCTTCCGGCAAATAATACCTTTGCTACAAAGGTGTTCACATCTTTTTGCAGAATTTTTATTTATTTTATTACACTTTTATTTAATTTTATAGAAGTTTTAAATTTATAGAAGTTTTTATAGAATAAAATAAATTTTCTATAAATTTGATAGAATTTATAGAACTTTATAGAAGTTTTAAATTTTCATTTTTTGTTAGCTGTGTTACATGAATTGGAAGAGTACTGAGAATGTATCACATCAAGTCAATTTCATATGCCACATTAGCACACAGAGCTGCAAAATTTATCTTAAATCCATAAACCTGTTTGCATTTTTCATTTTGTTTTCTTTCCCTGCGTTCAAAGAACTTTGCTCTTTTTGTTTTCAACGAGCCGTAAAGTCCACAACTGCTGTGGGCATTCACTGACGCAAGATGTTATTAACACAGCAGTGTCACATTGTCACTTTCAAAGTTTTGAGATTAAAAAAATTATTGAATTAAAGCTTAAATTATGTAGTTACTCTGCAGGCTGACAATGTACAAGATGACAAAATTATAGAGGACTTTTAATCCAGGACAAGTCTTAAGTCTGTTTATGTATGTGAAATAATACCCCCCAAATGATTTTCAACTAATAATCTTTGTTTTGTATTATACATATTTCAGCCCTGGTAGAAAGATGCAACATCCTCTGCTCCTTGCTACATGCACACCAGCTGTCAAGGCGAAGGAAATGGATGTGATGACATCAATCCCATTTTGTTTGTGTTGTAACAAACGAGAGGCTCTTATTCAATCGCGGTGTGTTACTGCATCAAACGGTAACTATACACTTTGTTCAGGGAGCATATTCCCAGGTCCTGAGCCTGCACTGTGCTCACAACCATCTCCCTCAGCACGGCACCCGAGTTGTTTGCACTTGTTAATATTATCTCAGACATGTGAAAAAATTAAACAATACATCAAAAATGTTTTGTCACATTTGCATTTTTGTTAAATCATTTATTGATCAAAAGGTAATAATTACTTTAAGTACATGGACTAAGAAAACCATGCTGGTGGAATAATAACTTAAAACACTGATACAATTCATTAGATGGTGCTCGGTCAAAGAAAGTGTCTCCCAAGTTTGCAGCCGCCATAAGGAGAAATGGGAAACAGTGTGTAACTATGTAATGAACAGTGACAGAGGCCCTGGTGTCAGGTAAAGGTGAAATAAAATTGTCATGTAAATTATAGCTCAAAATAAGCCCTGTTTTGCTCCTGCGGTCAAGGCACAGTGAACACAGATTCCTCCCTCCCCATATGGTCATAATATCATGGATGACAGCATTTCAATTAAAATAAAGGTCAGCTCAACTACTTACAAACAAATTTCCATTTTTTGTAATCTGTTTTTGGAGTAAATTATCCTGTACGACGTTCGTGTTGAGTGTAATTACGCTGCAACCTTTTCCATTTCTTTTCAAGAGCGTCTGAACGACACATCTGCACCACCAAAAAAAGTCAAACGAGTATTTATTTCAAATGTTTTACTCTAGATCTAAGCTGAAACTAATTTTTTTTTCATGGCCAGCTGCTAAACTTTTTGGAGGAATTTTTCATTTTTTCAAGAGACATGATTCTCAGACTGAATCTAGAAATAACAAAATGAATATTGAACTGCTTCATGAAACTTGTATTTTACTTAAAAAAAAAAAATAGATTTGGAAATCCAAAAGCGAACATACAAGAATTTTCCCTTCACCCCACCCCCTGCGATTTGCCTTTGCAACCCCACCCACATAGGCAGTTGTATGTCATCTAGTATCAAACAGGATGTATCTGGCAACATTCCCAGGTATATCCAAGTGACTTTGTCATATCTGGAAAATCAACCATTGAGAAGCCACAACTTGCAGATGACCTGGTTTCATGTTGTGTTTCCAGATATATATTTTTTTAAATTTGTTGACTGTTTCTATCTTTTGTTTCTCATATTTATACTTCTCCTTCCTGCCCCTGCTGTCTGCGCAGGCACTCTCACCTCTGATACCCTGGTCAGATACACATCTGGATCACCGAACACTGTCTGCCCTCTGTCTCTCCTGGTTCCCATGGCAACCTTACATAAACATCTTCGGGGCTTCAAATGACTTGACTGAAGTTTACGTTCAATGGGCTTCAATGGGGAAATGGAATCTGGATGAATTCCGGATAAATCTATGAAGATAGGATATCTGCTTGACTGACTCACATTCCTTCCTGTGTCTAAGGGCCATTCACACACACACACACACACACACACACACACACACACACACACACACACACACACACACACACACACACACACACACACACACACACACACACACACTCACACACACACACACACACACACACACACACCCACCCCCCCC
>CAAKHD010003339.1:0-18215 GCA_901007705.1 Fistularia tabacaria | reverse complement strand
TGTCAACATGCTGCATATTTCTGGGCTATACACACTCACACACACACACCCACACACGCACACACACACACCCACACACGCACACACACACACACACACACACACACACACTCACAGAGCTGCTTCTAAATCTGTGTGTATAAATACAAATTGAATCACTTCTGCATAGTTGTCCTTTAAAGAGTAAAGTTCTGTATATTTGTCCTTTAAGGAGATACGTTTTTGAAATGGCAGTGGAAAAGCCGGGGAGGGGGGAGTTAACTTGGGGGGGAAAAGGCCCCAGTGATTCATGTTCCTCATCCAGTAATGGGCGTTGCCTCCTCCTCTTCCTCGGAAGGTGTGTCAGTTTCAGCTCTTTGCGGAATTCCGTTTCTAACTTTCACCCCGACTCCTCTCGCTTTCAGGTATGATCAAGTTTAATACTTTTTTTCCACTCAACGAATACTTTCATAGTATCACCCCCCCCCCGTTGTTTAACGCGCTATTTATCACGATAACGTAGTTTACTACCGGCATGAACGCGAGGTGCATCTCACCTCGCATGGCGCAAAGGGAGACGTTTGCGTGAGGCGGACACGTCTGCCCCTCCATGTCACTTTTCTTTACTCTCCATTTCTTCTCCTCGGCAGTAAAAACTGCGTCCAACGCCGCTGCGACCCAGAAACATGTCTGTTTGGGTGAGTAGCGAGTGGCAAATCCGCCCATCTTGACTGTGTGTACTTCAGGTGAAAGCGGATATTTGTAACTTGTGTTGTAGGATGACTTGGACCTGCTGTTAGACTCCCCGTCCTCACTCACCGTGGCGGTAAGTTTGAGGTTGACTCCTTCGCTAACCTCTTGAGCAGATCTGCAACCACGACAACGCGGATCTTGATATCTTTGGAGATCTATCAGTGTCTGTCTTTCTCAGACCGGGAGCTCAAGGGGCACGGTGAAGGACAAGGCAGGCTTCAAGGTGGATGAGGATGTGTCCGCACTGAGAAAGGCAATAGAGGGCATGGGTAAGCTGATGGCACTCAACATTCAGATGAGAAAACGGAGATGATGATCCAATCCAAGAGAATAGTATTCAGTCCTTGAACACATCCCGAGAGAACATTGTTGGGGTTTAGTGAGCAATGGATTTCTGATTCATTTTGTCCCATCCTTCCTGCATATCAGTTCTGCGTATCCTACGAACTCCTTGGGTGTTTAAATATCTAAATGTCATATGAATGGGGAGGGTGGGGGGTCCCTGACTGCAACATTTGCATCTCCATAATCTCTGAACCCAAGGATTGACAACAGAATAGAACATTAGCATGGTTGAACCGTGACCAATCCTGGTTTATTTATTAAAATGTAGATAGTGATTTTCATCCTCTGAGGACCAAATGTCAATTTCCTTTCATGAAAAAGCCTAAAAATGCAGACTTGTGTGACAGAAATTGATACTTAAACAGCGTTTTCAAGGGTTTCACTGATGTGAGGGACATTACTTTTCCCAGGAAATTACATTTTTCAATGTAATGCTCAGTAAAAAGTCAATATTATAATGGTAATAATGTTGAGAAAAAAATAAAACAAGTAATAAACCACTCTTACAAGTGTGCACTGTTTGACAACACCTGAGCAAATCTATGGCATCCTAGATATGTGTGGAAAACCTTCATATATTTCCTTTTTAGGACAGAAACAACTGAAACACATTAGTCAAGGGGGGAACGATAAAATGGACAGTCTTTAATTTTTTTAATTTTAAATCTGACCATATCAATGTACCACTGACGCTGATCGATCACCTTTTAAAGGCTTCAAGTTAAACACGCGTATCCAACTACTTAGACTCAGAGACAACACTCAGTCCATTTATTAAGCAAAAGCTTTCACCCCTTGTCTGAGTTTAGTATTCAAGGGAGTAACAATCGATTGAACAATTTTGTCAAACTTCATGGCACATAAAACTGTTTTAAATTGCTTGAAATTACTTCCGAGGCTATCCGTCTTCAGAATGAAACGGCTAAATGTACGCTTTAAGGCCGATGACTTGATCACCTGAGACATTGATTGGCATCCACACAACATAAAGAGCATCAGGATGGTTCTGATCGTCATGGCATCCTGATATTGTAGTTATAATTCCCTGGCTAAGACAACCTTGAAACGAATCACTTTCGAACAAAGATTTGTGTGTATCTGAAACTGATAAATGACACCTTGGTGTCATGTTTTTCTGTACATTTAAAATCCAAATATATTCTTGGTGAATTTCTTTGAATGGCAAATATTCTGAGGGGGCGGCGCAGTGTTTAGTGCTTCAGCCTCACAGCACAAAGGACCCTGGTTAAATTCCGACAGGGGACCTTTCTGTGTGGAGTTTGCATGTTCTCCCAGTGTCTGCGTGGGTTTCCTCCGGGTGTTCTCTCACATTCCAAAAACATGAGCTGAAGCTACTCTCCATTGTTAGTCCCTGGGAATAAAGATACCTAACAGTACACATTAAGTGTACCATGTTCTCATTTCAGTCATTAATTTCTTTCTAGGTACAACTGAAAAGACCCTCATTGAGGTGCTGACCCAAAGAAGTAATGCTCAGCGGCAGCTGATTGCGAAGGCGTACGAGAAGTCCACAGGAAGGGTGAGGGATGTTCACGGCACAGGTCAATGGACACGTTGGGCTCAAGTGTTTATGAGCCTCTCTGCTTCAGACGCTGATAGCTGACCTGGAGGGCGACACGCATGGTGACTTCGAGGACCTGCTGGTGGCCTTGGTTACGCCCCCCGCTGTCTTCGACTGTCATGAAGTCATGAGAGCCATTCAGGTGAGAGGTGATTTGCTCAATCCTGATTCCAGTAACTTTGATTTTGTGTTGTAGTGCCCCTCAAAATCATCTTATTTAACAGTGTATTGTTGAAATTGTGATCAGATGTGTTTTGAAGTCATGATTCATTGTCCACTTAAAAACATGTGCTTTGTTTTTGATAATTTCTTGAGGATTCTACCCTTTGTGTTTATTACATGCAGGGTGCAGGAACCACAGAAAGTACGCTGACTGAAATCTTTGCTTCTAGATCCAACAAACAAATCCAAGTCATGTCCGAGGCCTATCTGGCAGGTGAGTTTCTCAGGACTGGTCGACTCCTGCAGCAGCTAGCGTGTGTGTTGTCGCTTGACTATCTAAAAAAGAAAATACTGTGTGCTGCTACTACATTTCATCAAGAAACCGGAAAGTCCATGATTCACGACCTGAAGTCCGAGGTCTCTGGAGATTACGGCAAAGCACTGCTCACCTTGGCAGAGGTAAGCTACACACACACACATAATGACACAGAAACACACATAGACATAGACATCAGTCTGCTCCTCTGCCAGTACTAAGGACACACACTCAAATAAAAGCAAACCTAAAGCCACACTGGAGATCTGCTTTTCGAGAACTTTCAAATCCTTTCCTAATCACCCCTTTTTCTTCATCTCAGGTGAATCTAAGAACGTTGCATTTTGATATAGATCTTAAATTGATATGTAGATGCAACTCCAAATAAGATTTTTTGAGCAACTTGCAAAACCGTCTTGCTGAATTTCTGAGTTGTTAAAAATGCGCTTTATTTATTGCGCTACCATTAATCTACAACCCACAATCTGTTCATCCTCACAGGGGAAGAGAGAGGAGAGCACTAGTGTGGATAAAGCCAAAGCTGTAGCAGATGCTAAGGTAGACTTGTGCTTTTTTATGGGCCTATATATGAAAAATATATGTAAATTATAACTGCCAAAGTCTTTTCTGCATACAGTATTGATGAAAATCTGTCCAATCAGCAGTGTCTCTGAACCTCCCCTTTACCATATTTTTTAATGAGTAGCAATATTTTTTAATGAGTAGCAAAGCATCGTACGTGTGCCCACGCCAACTTCCTTCTTCATTTCTTCAGGCTCTGTATGAAGCCGGGGAGAAGAAGTGGGGGACCGATGAGACAAAGTTCATCGACATCCTGTGCCACAGGAGCGTCCCTCAGCTCCGACAGAGTGGGTAGAAACTCGCGCAAGTCAACTTTAGATGCAAGTGGGACAGGGAAAGATATACAAGTATGAGTATTCCTCTTCATCAGCGTAAAAACACCCACATCTGTTTCTGCAGCTCTGGTTGAGTACAAGAACATCGGCAAGAAGACTCTGCAGGAGAGCATTGAGAGTGAGATGTCTGGGAATCTGGAGAAGATTCTCGTGGCCATTGGTGAGATTTGTTTTTATCAGCGATTACGGAGTTTAAGAATCTTTTCTTAGAAAATCCTTCTCTCTTTCCAGTTAAGTGCGTGAAGAGCGTTCCAGCGTATCTTGCAGAGAAGCTTTTCAAGAGCATGAAGGTAACACCCCGCCCCCCAAATAAAAATACACATATTGTCAGTGTGGAAGGCCACTTCCTGCGTTGCCACAGTAGAAAATCACACTGTCAGCGACTGGTGTGATGGAATGTTAAGCTTCACTGACAAAAGCTGCAGCGTTGCTAACAATGCATCAACAAGGTTTTAGGAGAAAGACCAAACTGCAAACTCTGGAGCTGTCACATCGTAGACAAGTGTATTTTCACAGATTAGATTTATCCCACTTTATTAGGCAGGCGGGTTAGTTTATTACATGAAGAAGTTGCTATAGAAGTGGAGTGTAACATCAACTAAACACTATTTACATTCCGCTTTCTATCCCACAATTAACTTGTCTGTTTTGCTCAGGGTTTGGGGACCACAGAGTCCACACTAACCCGGATAATGGTCGGTCGCTCCGAGATCGACATGCTGGATATCAGAACCGAGTACAAGAAGCTATTTGGGTGTTCCCTTTACTCGCAGCTAGAGGTCAGTATGTTAATTCCATTTGAATATCCAAACTTTCCTGTTCCGAAGCCTCTGATCCTCCCAAAGAAAAGCTGCTAATATTCAGCCATTTCTCAAAACCTGAAGCTGTAAACACAACACTGGAATTGAAGTTTTCTGGCCTAAATTTAAATTCAATTTAAGTTCAAGACGTTCTCCAAAAAAAGCACGAGGACTTAGAACTTCCTGCATTGGCGCCTAGTCTACAAAAATTTGATTGATATTTAGCAGGAAATGAGGCTATGAAATTTTTTTGTTTAGAGTGATACTCTAAGTTATATATTTTTTTATCATTTCACTTACTTCTCTTTTCTTTCTTCATGGTTCTGTAGTCTGAAGTGTCAGGTAGCTATGGAGACACCCTAAAACGTCTGTGCGGCCAAGATGACTGAAACCCCCACCCCCCTGTTCCTCTGATGAAAAACATGTGGTGTGAAGACCAGCTGGGGAAGATGTTCATCTTAAGCCTGCCTGGACCTTTGCAGCAGCATCACCCTGACCCATTTTTTTCTTGAACTTACACAAGACGATGACTGGAACTAACCCTGATGATTCGCTCTTTATGTATGGAATTCTAAAAATGTCTTACCACAAGTTCATGATTTAAAACATTAAACCACACCGCCTGAAAGACTGGATGTTAAACATGGAGACTTAAAGTAGAAGAAATAAACAAAAAGCTATTGTATGTTTTTATGAAAACATAAATATCATTTATTTTATGTAAATGATCATAGGCAGACAAATTGGTTGTCTACTGTAACACAAAATAAAATAGTTTGTAAGAACACAAATGTTAACATTTGCAACTAAATCAGACATTTCTTTATGAAATTATTTGATGGCTTTGTTCAAGTTACTGTAACCAACCCCTACACAGGTCATTAAGACTTTTTCTCCCTTTAAACTTTCTTCCTCGGATGGTTTCTGAACTTCCATCTTGAACATGATCTGGAAGAAGTCTCTGATGTGTCTGAGGAACTCAATCCTGGAGAAATGGTTTAGTTGAGGAGGGAGAGAAGGAAATGGGGAGAATTCAATCCCATTAGCCCTTTAAAATGAATAGAAAGCAGCCAAAATCTCAAAGTGACACAGAAAGAACAGTCATGGGTGAAGGTCATCCTTTGCAGCTGGCATACATTCATATCTCTGAATTGGGGGATGCACGCAAAAAAATTCAACTTTACCCCCCTGGATTGCTTTTGTGTGTTTGAGGTCAGTTACAGCACAGCATTACCTGGTCAGAGAGAGAGGTGCACTGTGAAGGCACTGCCAATCTTCAGTTATCATAGTACTGTACTTGAGAGCGACACAGCACCGGTACCATGATAACTGAAAATGGACAGTTCATAGTTCGCTCCTTGTTCCCTTGCAGGGGACAATATCTGAAATTAGTTTTAGGTTTTTTTCCCATGGTTCTTACCGTTTTCACTATTTACAGGTAATGAATGTTAATCCCGTTGAACTAATGCAGGTAGACAACACTAAAATAACAGCTCATTTGTATTTTTGTAAACATCTTCCTGGCTGTACTTATGATAATATTACTGTATTCAGCATACCATGGTTGGCTGTGTATGCCTCACTAGAGATTTTCTAGTTAGGCATTACCAGGGAAATGTTCATGAATTTTTACCCAATCTGATAGTTTGTTAAGACAAAAAAAAAAAAAAAAGAAAGCAGTTTGGATCACGAGGCTCTCATCTTTACGGTACCTGACAAGCACTCGGTTGGATTGCCCGAGCTGTTTATTTATCAAACATCCACTTCCTCGAGCGGGTCGAGAACTTTGGAATATTGTCCCTCCCCAGGAAAGGACTGGTAGAAAAATAACTACATGTAAGGTCCGGTGCTTTGGATTTGGAGAAGAACATTTGTCTAATAATTTATTGGAATTCAAAGAGCTTGTTTTTTTAAACCGAAACACCGATGGAGCTCTGTGTGTGTTCTGTTGCTTACGTGTATGGCGAGAGTGGTCCGAGCAAAGCCTTTGACACATCCTGCTGGCCAAGGGTCATTAAGAGCAGCGCCAGACTCTGATTGGAGGAATCCACACAGCCGCCCTTTAAACAGAGAAAGTGGGGTATCTCAACAAAAACAACAGAAATAGGTCACGGGGGGAAAGTAAATGCAAATGTTATGGAAAAGTCCCAGCCAACTCTTTGGGAGGGGATTTATGATCAAAACTGATGCTGAAAAACACCAAAGCTGATCATCATGCAGGTGGAGAAGTTGACCCCAAGGAAAGAATGTGGAGTGATGGAAGGCAAACAGTTGTGCAGACGAACTCACCGCCAGTGGCAAGAAACCATCAGTATATGGGACTTCATGTGGGATATGCTTGCCAATTGTTTGCATTTGTAGGTTGTCCCGAATAACGCTGTGGATCTTGACATGCGAGAGCCCAGCAGAGATATCAGATTTCTGAACAGGTCGTGGTGTGTAATGATACTCAGCAAAAAGACCCAAGTCCTGTAGAAAATGACTGGGATGTGATGACATTACATCAGGTGTTCCCAGCTCGTATGTTAATCCAACACAGAAGATGTACCACAAGGAAACAGGATTTGGAATGGGGGTTGGAGCATTTCAGAGTGGTCTGTTTGTTGTCATTTACTCCTTTTTTAAAGTTGTTTTTCTTTTCTTGTAGTTTCTTGTTCTTTTCTTTCTCGGGAATCCGAGCTAAACTACACATCACAAGATTGCTTTAGTTAATCTATCATAAGGCTTTGTCACAAGTAGCTCTTCAAGCTTTTTTTTGTTATTGGCAGCTGTGTAAGCAATCTTGTGAACAGAGTCAGAATACTTGGGGATCAATAAAGTATTCTAATTCTGATCAGAAAAACTGCTTACACAGCTGCTAATAAAAATATAAAACCCCGAAGAGCTACTTGTGACAAAGACTTATGATATACTAACTAAAGTGTCAGTAGGACAAAAGGGAAAAAAGGAAATAGTAATGTTGAAAGCTTACTGGACGTCTGCAGTCAGTTTAATCTGAGGCTGCACAGAGCAAAAACCCATTAAGGTTGGGAGAGTAAATAAACATGGAGAACAAAGACAAAATAACCAAATTAAATTGAGGAATTTCTTTAAGCCTATACGATGTCCCAGATATGCAAAACAGCGGGGGTTAAGCCTTGCTGTGAGCATACTGAAAGACATTTATGAAAGTTTGTCCAAACTCAGCTGTTGATAAATCTTCATGTTAAGTGTCCTGCAATAATTGCTATATTACTAACGACCCTTTTAATCTATTTAGACATATGATATTCTCAAACAGTACTGATCATGGTTTGGAGTAGGGCGCAACCCCTGTCTAGTTTTACTTTCCTTTTCCTGGTTCTCAGATTTATGTCTTTGGCATTATAATCCTTCACTGTGACTCTCTACCTTTTACCACTTTGAGCTACACAGTGCTGTTTATGCCCAGTCTCTTGACCGCTTTTCTACACAGTCAGAAGACAGAGGGGGTGGTCGCTCTGCGGACGGGGTCACATGCCACTCTGACTGCATGACAACAGCTTTGTGTGAACACCACTCCTGTGTGAAGAGTAGCAGGCAGGACAGGACACGCCCAACGTTGGTTTACATGCGCTTTCGGAAAGCTGTCGTGGGACTTCATGTGGGAAAATGAACTGGAACACATTTACCATTGGATATTGAGAATTAGCCTAATAAATCAAAATGCCTCATGGTGGCCACAGCCCCATCCATCTAATGAGGCTCAGCATTATGGCATTGTGACAGCTTGTCGGCAGGAATATGACTTAATTACATAATCATATCACCGAAACCAAGGCCGAGCTGTGGTGTCCTTGTTATTGGGGAGGTTGTCATGATGTGTCTGCATCGGCTCGCCTTTTTCCAACCAAAGCTGGAAAATTTAATTAAGCCCGAACTCTCTGACTAAAAAGCTATACACAGCAGCATGTCACCACCAATACGCTGCATTATCAGGTCCTTAAGGAACCACAACAAATTTTCTGTTTAATACAATTGGCATCGATGGATTCATTTAAAATTAATGCTATTCCCTTTATAGTACTGCATAATGAACAATCTATTAAACACGTCTTTTTTCGTCCTGTCAATAACAACAGTTCTCTCATATTATTCGAAGCTTAAAGGGCACAAAAGGCCAGTCATTCCTGAGCACCTTACCTTTTTGTGTTACCAATCTTGGTAGCACAAGTTCAACCCCTTCTGTTTTTCCTCAGATGAACTGAATCCAATCTCACAATGGGTTTCTTTTCAGTATTCCATTTCAGTAGGAACTGTGTAAACACCTATTCTGACAGGTTTCAGAGGCAGAGAGAAAGAGAGAGGCCTGCAGTGGCCAAGCAAGCACGAGGCAAAGTCCCTTGAATCCTTTGAGCCAATGAAAGCTTCCGTTCAACAGCCAAATCCCCCCAAAATGTATGTAGGTGTGGATAAAATTACATTACTCTAACCAAATTATGTAGCCGTGGGATCCGGTCAACAAAAGATTAAAAACAAGATCTGAAGTTGTAGGAGTATATTTGGTGAATTACCATTTTAGGGAGATGTAAAAAGCTTTTCTTGCTTTGGTCCACAAGTTGACACAAAATAACAACCAATTTTGAAACTCTAAATTACCACACACACATTACTGAAAACAATGACAGCAAAAAAACAAGGCCAACCTCAGTCGAATGCAGCACTTGCATCAGCCTCTGCCCACTGTTGATGTTGCCTCAAAAAACAAAATGTCCATCTTGTGTATTTGGTTTACTACAAGAAGACTGTACTGATTAACCAGAAAGCAAATAGACGCACACTTACAGAGCAGCCATGCAGCAAGCTTCTTCCTTTTTCAGTTAAAAGAAAGAAAAAAATAAATAAATCAATACATCAACTATTCCAGCGGGAGTGTGGATTGCTCTGGTTTCCTCTTCAGCAGCAGAAATCAACAGCTGCATGTGTCTACTTTGAAATAAAATTGGTGAAAAATTTGCTTCGCATAGACAATCTATCTGATCCACGAGGAGATTTGACTTCTCAAAAAACAGGTAAAAGAAAAAAAGTGTTAAACCCAGGGGGGGGGTTCGAATCCCTCCGGTTCTCAGGCTGCGCGGCAGAGGCATTCACTCCACTGCTGCCGGAGTGAAGAAGACACATCCAACAATATTGCTCTTTCAGAGTTAATCAGCACTGCCCTGACCAGCTAACTGGACTCACATGGATCCTATGAGATGGGCCAAGGAGGCAACTAGAGACACAGATTCGCTGGATTTAATTAGGCAAATTCAGACGAAATTCTCCCTTTAGCCTCTTTGTTGACATGAAATTATCTGCAGCTTACTAGTTTGAACTTTGGTGAAAGCCAAGTCGTTACGGTAGCGCAGTTATGGAAACGATACATAACCAGACCTCTTCGTAGGCTTTACTAACCTATTAAGGGTGGTCGAACAAATAAGAGGTACGACAACGTTACACTGGCGTATTTCAAAAGTGTTCGATACCGGTTAAACGTGTCCTCACTATTTAGCTACCTTTCTGAATCCCTAACAATTTTCAAGAGGAACTGGAATTACTTTGGCTTGAAAGCAGATCATTTTGGATTACATCAATATCCATCCATTGGGAAATAATGAAGTGTGTTTACTAAAATGTATTAAATAATACTGTGTAATACGCTTTGACCGAACGCCCCCGCGTGCCATCGGAGGGGGTTGTGTCAACGTTTCTCACATATAGGCAAAAGAATACACTTAGGTAAAAATGAATACAAAAACTGGAGAAACAGATGTTAATAAAGAGATCTAAATAAATAAATAAAGACAGAAAGGAGAAGAAAAAAATAATTTCCTATTTAATAGCCTTATTTTTATGGATACACTATACACCATCAATAATTGCGATGATTTACTTCAGCTCACATCACACAGTGCCTGCCTACACCCACTGCTTAATGTTTCAAACCAGAGCTTGTCCTCCAGACAAAATATCTCCTTAAGTCGGGATTCATCCCTCTCTGTAGCATAAAGCCTCTTAGCCCGTTTCCTTGCTCGGGTGTTTGGACAGAAGCCCTTTACTTTGCCAACACGGCTTATGTGTGCCTCAGTTCCCATGGTGGGCTTCGCTTGCACCTTCATTACATGTGATTTGCATCATGAAATGGGGAAACTGCAAACAGATAAATAACACCCTCATGCCCACACAAAAAGCAGAGCCCAGTTTGTATACATTTTGAAGACACACCACAGATCATATTCGAATACCCCTACAAGTTATATGCGTGTGTGTGGGCTTTTGTGGTTACGTTCTGAATTTGCGATGGCACGGCCTTGTCTTGAGCACACAGGTCAGCCCTTGTTCTCTGTTCCATAAAGTATTTCTCCTTTAACAGACAAGCTGGGCCCCTGATCATGTTCACAAAGGAGGATCATGCAAAGGGGACATTTTGAGCAGCACGTAATGATAGAAGGGGTCTCCCTTAGAAATGATCTTGAATCATGGGTGACTTTCTCATTTTCCCTTGGATTAAGGTTTAATCGTTACCTTGACCAAAGTAGCTTTACACCACTGGGCAGGCCTTCACCTGGCTCAACAGAGTTATTTTGACGACAAACTAACAATGAAAAGCCAGCACACTTGCACACTAGCTCGGCAGAAAACTGCAGCAGCTTTCATAATAGGGATAGAGAAACCACTTGATCGAAATGTCTCAAATGAAACAGCCAATAAATGCTTTCCACATTGTGGCTCAGCCCATAAACAGAATCACAGTTGCATTCCGGACCGAGACTGTTGGTCATTACCAGGGAATGCGGGTAAACAAGGGCAGTGACTGACACTTGCCTGCTGTTATTCCATCATAATGTGTCTGTGTATGTCAGGTATTCCCCTGGGAATGCAGAATTGTCCGGGCATAGCTAGATAAACAGCACTCCAAATGATCTATGAGGCAGTTAAGTCCTGATTTTACTTCTGATGATTATCCAAGTATCCAACTTGCATGATATCAAAAGTACAAAAACCCCTATGTGGATGGTTAGCCAAAACATGAACACGACTATGATCATCTCATGCTTGTGGTAAAAATTAAGCTTTCCAATAGTTCTCAGTAGGAGTGGGATGCATTCTGCACACTCATCTGCCTCCGGTGTATGTGGGCAAGTCACGATTATAGCTATTAGCACCTTGGAAATAAATAGAGGGTGGGTTTGATGTTTTGAATGCCGCAAATATTTCTACATAGATACAATAATCCTGGTTTGGCAAATCCATACTGATCAATGTGGATGGTACCAGGCTGGTGATGACAAAGCTATCAACCCATCTGGTGTGATGAAAGTGGGCTTTTGAGGTCGAAATCATGCAAACCGACCCAGAAGCAACACCATCAGAGCAGTCTCAGGCTCAACTCACACATGTTAAGTAAAATCTTACCTCAGGGGTATGTGCACGTCTGTCAACAATGTGTGTGAGAATTTCCTGTCAAACTCAGAAAGTCCCAACGGACCAACAGACTGTGCACCAAATGTTGCAGTGATCACTCATCCAGTTTCAGATGGATCGGCCGACATTAGTGTCCTTTGAAATGTCTGGAAAGGCAGCAGTGAGGCTAAGGGTCCTCTCCACCGGTCTGTCTGATAGACAGACCGGTGGAGAGGAATATCAACACATCCAGAATGCACCTGAAGATGGGAAACAGGCTCTATGCAATAGAGCCTGAATGTGCAAAACTGCAGATGTTTCACAAAGGCTATTCACGACTTCCTGGGCCCAGCGTAGCCATGGCCCCAACACCCAACAACTATTATCCTGCCAGCATCCCATCTCTCATCAGTCTTGGGTAAATATTCTCATTGTCAAATCGATTGTAGCACTGATACATTTCCTGTCAATCTCATCCCTGAAACCGTTTGCTTGAAGACACATAAAAATAAATGCACGCTAGAGGTTTATGTTTTCATTTGAAACAGGAGGTGAACATTTATTTACCCTAATTTAGATATAAATCCTGTGTGGGAGGAGTGAAATAAACCCAAAGTTAAGCAAAGAGACAATTGTTATGCAAGTGAAATAATTTTTGCAATTTCTAACGGTTTTCATAACAAGAAGACATTAACTTTGATGATCACTTTGGAAATTGCTGAGGAGAAGGCCAGAGTGTCCATCTTAGAAGTAGCAGGGATTTTCTATAAATTTCCAAAATGCAGCACCTCAGTATGATACTGAATGCAAATACAATGAAAGTGAAATGAATAAAAATAAATATCGCCTTAACGTCGTCTGAAAGAGCAGTATAACTCTGATCTAAGTAGGGGTTCTGTCAGAACGTTGGCAAGGGAGTATTTACGGTTACAAGTTAAGGCCACTTACCCGATGTATCTCCTCCAAAAGAAGTTTTGCACAGTTCCTGCCGAGGTCTTCTGGCAATATGGGGTCCCCCTGCCCCTGCGGCGTGGACGACATCTCTGCACTAAGGAAGCAGCCGGTCAGGGTCTCTGCCACCAGAGTAAGACCAAAACCCGGAGATCTGCGGTTAATCAGGAGACAATGATCAGTGTCCTTGTTGGCGCGCAGGCATGGCCTATGATTAAAACTTGACTTCACAGTTGTATTCGGGGTTCTTCACAAGAGGAAGCAGTGATGCGACAGGGCCCGTGGCCACATTCCTTTGCTAGTCACTTACTTGCCAGAATTTGCACCCTTCATGTGGTCCGTGTGGATGTAGATATCTGGGAGGAACTGGTTGAGGACACCCCTGGCTGATTCCACGACCCTGTTCCCCATCTGAGGAGACACTCGCGCCGAGTATCTGAGTTTATACTGTCAAGGATAAATCATGACTGTGAAGTGAAAGACAAAATAAATAAAAAAACAGAACGGGATTACTCAGTTTTGAATTTAATGTAATACTGTTATTGCTGTATTTAGCAATACAACACTATTCAGATGTTTTTCTTTTGCTGGTAGCAGTGTGATGAACACCACACATTTCATTTATTCAATGCACAAACATGGTTTTACTTTGAGGGCGACTTGACAAAATATGTTATGTTGATTACTAAAAAAATAGAGGAATATGTAAAACAAGAAAACATAATAAAAGTAAACATGAAGATAACATGCAATACTAATTTCTGAAATAATAATGTGTCAAATATGCTGTCAAGCTCAGTGAGGATTTTCTTGTTTAAAATAAAAGCTTTGGATATTGAATTGTTCATCACATTTTGAATCTTAAACTTGTGAAATGTTATCACATTTAGTCTGATAAATTGAACAATAAATCGATTTATTGGTAATGAAAGAACAGCTTGTTATTGAAATGACTGCGACCGTGGGAAGGATACGCCACTCCTCTGATTCTCTTGATCTTTCCGGGGTCAGTCAGCTGTACTGGTCTGATGGTCCTCCGGACAGGACATGTCAGCGTGACCTCCCCGCCGCCCCCAGGCGCCATTCCTCTCTTCACCACCTGGGGGAGCAGCAATACAGGCAGAGAATCACTTCTCTGGCAGCTCAATAGTGACAATGCCAAGACCGAAATCACCAGGCTTATTTCTTACCTTGAGTTCAAAACCTTCCCCATCAATCCCAAATTTCTTCATCAAAGGAAGGACGGTCGCCTTCAGCAGATCCACCTGCAAGCCACAGATTCCACACTCAAACAGTCTGTGACTATAATGCTCTGAAACTGACCACTGCTTTGCCAAGTACAATAACATGCCGCAGCAACAAGAGCAAGAGATGCGCTTCATTGTTTCCATGACAACCAGCATCTTTGAACTCATAATATTTGCTGCTTTCTTGTCTGTGAGCCATTGAGATTACTGAGAAAAAATGCAAATAATAAGGCGAAGCAGAAAAGGACAATGCTGTGGTTGAGACTTGGTGTTGTTGATCACCGAGAAAAAAATCCATTTGATTCCGGGACATGAATGTCAATGGTGTTTTTTCCACAAAAAGGAGGAGGGATTTGAAAATGTATGAAATGAACATTTGACTGTGGTTATTTTGCCATTATTCAAGTGAAAATATGACCTTGTTATGCGCTACAAAAACCCAACTTTTCTCCAGACATATTACATAACAGTCTAAAACTCGGAGCCTCTGCCTTGCAAACATCCAGCTCTAACGTCTATTCTCTGCCACAAGAACTATCCAAACAAATGTGTATGTTTTCTTCTGTGGGAGTGGCAGATATATTTGGAGAGAGGGAAGGCAAGGGGTTGCTCATATGTTGTTCTTTACATCAGACAAAATACAAGAATTCAATAACAACATGAAAGAAATACTTTACTGATCACCTTAATGAAAAGTTGAGTCCAAATGTAATTATTTAAATCACTTTTCTTGGAATATCTTCACACCTTTAAGTCAGAACAAAATGTCCACAGAGAGGAAAAAAAGCTCTAAAAACAAAAACAAAAAAATCTGAATAAAGATGAAGTATGAGAGCTCATTGTTGAATCTCTCTGCTTCTGACAGAAAAGCAAATGTGTAAATCCGCAAGAAAATAATCAATAATTAATACCTAGGTCAGTTCATGGTGGTGACGCCTTTTCAATGTGCCTGATGTGCGCATCTTAAAGAAAACACCCTATAATTACACTGATTAAGGGTGTCTACTCCTAACTGCTGCATAACCAGATAGAGATGTGTGTGTGTGTGTGTCTGTATTCATCCACTATCTGTTTTACACACTAGAAGGTTATCCACTCTGGCCCATTAAATTTAACAACTTTGTTTTCATGAGAAAATAGGAATTCATTTCGGAATCTACCAATTCTTCAATCTATTTAGTTTATCATGAGGAGATAAGTAACTTTGTGTGTCCTTCATTTTGAGGGACTGACTTCTTCGTGATGCGAAGTCACCATAAATTGATTCAATATGAGTTCAAATATGCAAGTACAATCACTGAAGTCATAAAGCAGGAAGCAATCAAGATTTTGGTGGGTGTCCTCACCGTTGGGTCAGTCGGATCATTGGTGACGCCCCTCAGAGTGGCTTTCAAGGGGACCTTCATAAATGGAGCCAGCATGATCAGGGCCTCCAGATAGTAGCCCACCGAGCGCTGCAGGTTACAGTCATGTTCTACAGAGCCTCCATACAACAAACCGGGCTGATAGAACAGCACCGTTCCTTTGATTGACAGAAAAATAGAGGCAGTGAATGAAGATCTGCCATAGAAAAAAAATCTATATACTGGTATTAACAATATCAGTCTTTTAATAAAAAATGTAATTCAGAGCTCAAACTGAAACTTACATTTACACTTATAGTACTTCTGATGATTGAAGCCAACTCAGGGTCCAAAGTTTTATACAGTCAATTCAAATTGCTATTACAGTTTGTGACACAGAGCTCCTCCATTCCTTGGAATCACTTTGCTTAGCTAAGGTTTCAATTTAATCATAATTATTTAATAAAGTAATTCAGCCATTGTGATAAATGAATATTATCACTTCATTTCATCTTTCAACATGTAGGTCATGTAGTCCAGTGGCGTAGATTTCACTGTCATAGTAGTATAGTTTTTATGTCTAATCTAATTATCATATTTTAATAGGAATATGAAGACACGTTTAAAGTGTCATCAACGTCATATGGCACCCTGACTAATTTGTCTTTCAAATCAATATTTTTCAAATTCTGCCTCCTCATCAGTAAATGCTGACATAATACTACTACTGACTACTTCAGGGTCCAGTAACTTTTCGGACACACACACACACCCACTAAATCCATTCACATCTTCCGATTTACCTGTTTGATTTATCTCTATTCTGGAGCCGTTGGTCACTTTATCGAGAAGTCTAATGAAGCTGGCCTCGAAATCTGAAGAAGGAAAAAACGAAAATTCACGAATGTACGCAGACACAAAATATGGATTTTTTTTTCTCGCGACTTAAATATAACGTTCTGGATTCCTTTTTGGGCCGGCTTTTAGCATTCAAACATTTTTGATTTAAATAGACATAGCTCAATTTTTTATAACTGGGATAAATTAACCTTATCAAATAAGGGAAAAGATCGAAATACTTTAACAAGTAGAAAAAAATATTTTAACGTGAATACAACATTTATATCAATATCTGTTCATGATTCTCTGCGACTCTAGCGCCGTGACTGAACTCACTCCCAACTGCGTAACAGCTAGCTTGTTAGCACTCGTGCTAACTGCGACGCTGCGACTGGAGTGAGGCAATAACTCACCGCGGAGACCCGGCTCGTCATCTTTAGACCTTATGTTCCTTATTTTTACACGCTTTCCGCTGAGCGTGGATAAAACCAACCGCTGTCTGAGGAAATTGCAACCTTCGTAGGCGAGTCCGTGACTTGCCATGTTGTTGTTGTTGCTGCCAGGCGTCAGTACAAATCCACGTGTGTTTGTACAGGAAGACGACGACTGAACCTAAAAGTACGGAAAAGCAAGAGGTCCAAAAAGTCACTCCCCACCCCAACTGCGTGTCGCCTGGATTGACCAGTAGATGTCGTTTTTACATTCGAACATACTAGAAACGGGAACGTTCAAACGTATGAAATGTGGAGTCATTTCGCAAAAATGCGTTTTTTAAACGCAAATATTCTTTAAATCTTCTTCTTTTTCTTTTCCTTTCGGCTTTTTCCTTTCAGGGGTCGCCACAGCGAATCAACCTCCTCCATCTAACCCTATTCTCTGTATCCTCCTCTCTCACACCAACTACCTTCATATCTTCTCTCACTACGTTCATGAATCTTCTCTTCCATCTTCCTCTAGACCTCCTGCCTGGCATCTCCAATTCCAGCATCCGTCTACCGATATAGTCCCTTTCCCTCCTCTGTACATGACCCAACCATCTCAGTCTGGCCTCTCTGACCTTCTCTCCAAAACATCTAACATGAGCTGTCCCCCTGATGGACTCATTTCTGATCCTATCCATCCTTGTCACTTCTAAAGAGAACCTAAGCATCTTCATCTCTGCTACCTCCATACCTCCAACTCTGCCTCCTGTCTTTTGTTCAGTGCCACTGTCTCCAAACCAAACAGCATCGCTGGTCTCACCACTGTTCTGTAAACCTTTCCTTTCATTCTAGATGGAATTCTTCTATCACAAAGAACCCCTGAAACTTTTCTCCAACCATTCCAACCTGCTTGTACCCGTTTCTTAACCTCTTTTCCACACTCTCTGTTGCTCTGGACTGTTGGCCCTAAGTACCTGAAATCCTCCAACTTCTTGATCTCCACTCCCTGTAGTCTCACCGTTCCACCCTGGTTCCTCTCATTCACACACATATATTCTGTCTTGCTACGACTAACCTTCATTCCTCTCCTTTTAAGAGCAACCCTCCACCTCTCAAGATTTTCCTCAACCTGTTCCCTGCTCTCACTACAGATCACT
>CAAKHD010003338.1:65129-81810 GCA_901007705.1 Fistularia tabacaria | reverse complement strand
ACTGGTAAGCACACACAGACAAATAGAAACACACACAGGCAGACAGATATACAAATATAGACATGGATGACATTCGAAACACACACTTGTACACACACACACGCACACACACACACACACACACACACACACACACACACACACACACACACACACACACACACACACACACACACATACACACGCCCACAAACACAAGCATAAAATTGCCAAACAAATACACATTGTTCAGTGAGATACAGACGCTTCATTACCATTCCCTTTCATCCTGAAGTGCTCCCGAGGCATAGAATAAAGAAGAACGTGCAGGAAATTATTCAAGATGAATTATACGACACATCACCGCTATATTTCTGCAATAGACATGCACGCATGCATACACACACACTTACAGCAGCAGTCATACACTAGTCATTCAAGTAATTTCTTCTTTTTCTGTGGGTATTGATCTACTCTGTTGGATGTTGATGTGCATTTTTTGGGCCATACATAGGCAGATTTTCAACAGGAAGTTATGGCATTAATTAAAGATGAGTGTGTGACTGTGAATGTATAAAAAGCCTGTTGTCCCTGTGTACATTCAGAAATTATATATACAATATCAGTTGTTGCCTCCCTCCCATTTCCTCTGATGAGTGGCTCAGGCACGCTGCCAAACAAGGGAGAATAATTAAACGGCTATATGTTTGAGCTTAGCGTTCACTAATGGATTGTTACCGGGAGGAAATGAGACAGGCAGCATGGGGGAGCGCGGTGTCAAAGCAGACCTCGCCTTTGAATAATGAAATAGTGTAAGCAACTGCTCACTCTACAATAATAATCATTGTGGGTGTTATGTTCATGAGAGCAATTTTTACCATAGGTATAGCATCCCCTGTATCTCCACATTGCTGTTTTTGGAAAATCTGGGTTGATACTTGGCAAAGTAGGGATGGGGAGCAGAGGGGGACTGGGGGTGGGTGGTGTAGAGGAGGGTGGTAGCGGGAGCAGGAGGGAGATGGGATGAGACAAGCCACACAAGCCGCAGAGGGAAAAGAGAGATGGTAGAGGTGCAGTGTGGTATAGTTATCCTAAACCCTGCCGTAGGGCTTGAACACACATACATGCACATCCACACCAGTTTGCCACAAGTGGAACATTGCAGTTGGAAGAATGAAATAAATGCCCCAGATAACTGACATCCAAGCTTTTACTATTTCCTCTGATAATTTACTTAAAATAATTTGAAGAGAATATAAAGAGGATGACTGTCTCATATTTTAGCCGGTCGTCGGGATGTTTTCATGATTTTTTTTAACTTTGTATGTGATAATCAAAAAAAGAATAAAATTTAAATTGAAGTGAAAAGACTATTGTGTGGTTGTCTTATTACTGTGCTGCATCTGGACAGTGATTGCGTCTGTGTGTTTGTGTATCCACGTGTGTGAGTGTGTGTGTGTGTGTGTGTGTGTGTGTGTGTGTGCGTGTGCGTGTGCGTGTGCGTGTATGTTTTAATATTAAGCCATATCACAAAATGCCAGAAGAGCCACAATCCCTTAAAAATAAAACAAGGAACATGACGAAAAGAAAACGTGCTTCATATACTTCATTTTTCTTTTTCTTTCCCTCATGTATTCCAACTCACAATAGTATGTGACCATTGGAAAAAAGAAAAGCAACTATGTACAGTAACAGTGACATTGCCTCTTTTATTATTCAACTGTGCTATTTTGACTTGTGACCTATTTTATTGAGGATTTTCTTTGTCCAACACATAAACTGCCAGCAGTTAGTTAGCTAGATAGCTAGTTAGAGATAAAGCATCTAAATGAAGAGAGATAAAGAAAGAGGTAATCAATTGCAAATTGTAATTCTCCCTTGTACAATGAAATGACAATAGAATAAAAAAATGCAAATTAAGTTTTTTTTAAATTTAAATAAATCATGAACTCAGGTGCTAAACTTTTCATTAGCTATACTTTTAAATAGACTCACAACTTCCTTGCTAGGGGTTGCATGTTGTTAAACAGCAAATAACCACAAATGGTCTATAAAACTTGTAAGACCAATGTATGAAATTTATATAATATATATTAATTTGTAGATATTATGAATCCTCATCAAACACACCCACATGAACATGCCATGAAGACATTTACTCAATATAATGCTTGGGAAATTTCTTTCTTTTTCTTCTTTTGACATGATGTCCAGTGGATTCTCATCTTTTTTTTATCAATTCCTTGTTGGATAAATATGTAAATGTATGCACAAGAACAAAATCTCAACGTGTAAAGATTAGCTGTTTGTAACTGTATTCTTCCATTGCTGCAGTGATGGAGGATGGGAACAATGGAAGACAGGAAGACGAAGGGGGGAGAGGTCAATGTGAAATCTGGAATTTTCTCTCTACCGAATCCACCTAAGGTAAGCTGCGGGTGAACCAAAATCCATGTTTGTGATTGAGAGTGTGTGTGTGTGTGTGTGTAGTGTGTGACTGAATGTGTGAGTGAGTATGAGAGAAAGAGAGAGCCTGCCTGCGTATGCATGTCGTTATTTTGATTATGAATATACATTTTAATTTGTGCAAAATGATGTCAGTATTAATACTGCATTTTATCATATACATAATATATATATATATATATATTTTTTTTATATATTATATATATATATGTCTCTCTCTCTCTGTATGTGTGTGTATATATATATATATATATATATATAATTTTTATGTTCAGTTGCGTGATCACAAACATGAGTACTATGTGTCATTCAATTTGACCTGTGGCTGTGTAATGCTTTCAGTATAAACTAAAACTAGCCAGACAAGCAATTATTATCTAAAAAATGCGAGGAAATACATGGACCACAGCCCTGCATGTCCTGACAAACAACACAAAATCATCAGAAGTTAGCAAAAAATTGTAGTTACCAGGATATGGGCTGTACATTACATTTAAAACAAAGAAACAAATGTTTGAATACAACATAACTATGTGCTGGAAGCACACACCACTCCTAATCCGATATCATGATTTAAAAAAATATCAGATGTTCTTCTTAATATTGTGACACTCTTTTTTCCCCCAGCCCTGCTTTAACTTTTGGCAATTCAAGGATATTGAAACAAAACACAGAGATTTACTTTTAAAATACGGATGGTACTTTACTCAATTCATTATGCGAGTTCATAAATCAATATCAACTAAAGGTGAGTTATTCAGTAGACACCTATAGTGGTCCTTTTAAAATTTTGGTGATATGATTTTTTTTCTCTTCTTTTTTTTGTACCAAAGATATCAAAAACATACACATTTCTTTGTTGGCAAGGGTTTGTTTTCCCCTGTGTGCCCGTCTCTGCTGATGTGTGAGCCTTTCTGTGTGTGTCTATTTGCCTGCAGCAAAGTTAGCCCATATGTGTATTGGATGAAGGCAAAATGTTAGTAGTGGTCCAGAGGACACAGTAAACAGAATAATCGGGGTTTGAAGGGAGCCCAGGCAATATGATTGTGGGCAATATCAAATCCCATGACCTACTCCTTGCCCTGTGGTCCATACCCAAGACGAGAAGAACGGGGGTAGCATAGGTTACTCTTCAACGTGCATCATCACACCAAATACATCATGAATGTTAACAAAAGCACAAAAACACACACAGACTTGGAAATTATATCAAAATATGTCTCCGGTCATGGAAATCCATGCATAAACGAAAATTGCACCCATTTGTGTAGCATGGATGACATACTGTGCTTTCAATTAGACCCCCAATCATTATTGCATGTGACATTTTGTGCTACTGAAGAGAGACAAACAATTCTAGCTAATCCTGCGCTAATGGCAAGAAAAGTTTACTCAACAAGCTGACAGCAAAAGCTGATTTTTAATTTGCCTTTTATTTAAACTCCAGCCCCATCTTTCTCAAAACTTGTTGTCATAAAAAAGATGAGGCGGTGTAATAACTCAGGGATGTTAGACACATGCACATACTGAAGATAAATAACAACCACACCTGAAATCTGTTTGTAAGTCATAAGTACAAAACAGCACATGGTATCTTTGCCCTCTTTTCGTTTTTCGATTGTAGGAATCAATATGTCGCAGCAGAAGCATGGCTAAAAAAATGGTGACTAAATCAAACACCTTCAATTCTAATATTCAAAGTTGATAACTGTGGAGGAAGAAGGGGTATTATTATTTTTGGATCTCAAAGTAATTGTCCTAATTAGGGCAAATACCTACACATATGTCTCTGAGGGGCCTATTAGAAGTCAAGGAATGATGATTGGGAGGAAGGTTTAGTGTGTTTTCAACCTGAATGCAAAGACAAATGGAATGTGCCATCAATCCTCCAATGATGTCCTTCCTGTTAATTTTTTAACGGAAGCAATCACATGCTTTGACTTTTCAATCTTTCAGCATCAATGTTCTGAATGTGTCTTGCATTGTTTTTGAAACAATATTTAATTTTAGAGCCATTGATGATGATTGTGAAAGCGGAAAAGTAGTGAAAGTAGTGCTTTTTCAAAAAGGTATTAAATTGTTTACAGATGGTCCATCATGTTGCCTTACAGTGTTCTAAAGATTACATTTGGACTAAAATGAAAACTTGGCGTGGCGGTAAACATTTAAAGCTATCACCTTTGACAGATGTCACTCTTAGCCTAAAGCATAGCTGTCGAAGTATGCCAAGGGGATTTGACCCTTATATCAGAAAATGCATTATTTAGTTAGAAAGGTGTGCAAGAAACCAAGAAACACATAACATCCTAACAGTCATTGCCTGTGAGCACATCATGACAGGGTCAGAGGACTGAAGCAAAAACATGAAACCAGGAGAGGTTCTATGTCCTTAAATAAGGAAGTATTTTAACAATGAAAAGCAATGAACCTATTTGATATGGGGACAGGTTTTATGTCAGGGTTTGCATTCATTATTACATTCTTTTTCTTTTCAAATGTAGTCATTGTAGAAATACCTTAAGTATTATCTGCTACAGCATCTACACACGTGGGAAATGATAGTTTCAATATATGGGTTTATCTCGTTAGTTTATGTAGAAACGATTATTTAGGTTTCTTGCTCACACACATAAAATGCTTTGTGCAAGCGTGTGTGTCTGTGACTTTGTGTGTTATGCAGATGGTCCACCCCAAATACGAGAATAAACAATTGTTTACCAAAAAGATGCAGAGATTTAATTCTGTATGATGTGGTAATACAGAGGCCAACAATTATAAACAATAACTAAAACCAGAGAGTAACTAAGGATGAGGACATAGCATATATTCTGAAAACCTGAGAAAGATATTTTTTGTACTCAATGATTTAGTTTCCATCCTTTTTCTATTTGTCAGGTAATTCCATATTTCATGCTTGGATGCTATCCTTTTCCCATGTCATATTGCCAATGCACATGCCTCTTAGGAATAGCACAATCTCCTTTCCATGGTTGTGGGAGGAAAAAAATAGGAAACACAAAATAGACCATAAATATTTTTTTCTCAGTCTAATGTTTTAAAAATCATCAGTATACTCGTAAAGGAGTCAGCTAATTGAAGATATTTTCTGATACATTTTGATAAAACAAATAAATACAGATCAGAAATTTCAATATTCACATGGCATAGTGCAGTGTATAGGGAGGGTTTTCTCTGCATCGTCATACAGTCAGAACAAAGGATATGCACATTGTAAAATCATGCAAATGAATGCGAATCGCTGGTAGCAAGGAATAGCAAGGGAGAGGGAGTTTGAAGAGAGGAGATGACTATGACTTTGTATACAACATTTGGTGGACAATCATCCCTTCAGTTGCAGCAAATACATTAAATATATTAGTTTTGAGTAATGGGCTTTGATTCCAAACCTCTTCTTAGCACGCTTTGCATAAAACAAGACATTGAATTGTTTCCTCAGCTTATAAAGACAGGACAGACCCGATTTCTCACGATGCCTTAACAAGATGAAGATTGTATTTGTTCATTTCACATTGCTACAAATTATACCTATTTGTTTCATGATGCAGCACGATGCATCATGTAAGGAATGCAAATGTGCCTTGTGACCATTACTGCAGTGTGTGTATTTGAATGATGTACTATTTTGATGGTTTGACCTCACCAACTACATTCTAACGGTAATCATAAGTAATGGTCATCAAAGTATCAGGATTCCTGCTCAAAATCTTGTTCAAAGCGTTTACTAAGTTAAAAAGTAGTCAAAGACAACATGTATATATACATAATAGTAGAAATGTGGTATCATTGTCAATATTTAAAACTGTCTTAGGATTGCTAATAGGTGTATGCAACACTATGGTATCACAACTATATGAGTTTCTACTTTTATATGTTATGATAAATGTATGATTGTAAGTTATATAAGTTAAAGAATAATGCAGTGCTTTGACGTGTAAAGGCACTTCAATTCAAAACGGTCAGTCATTACTGTTTATCTTTAAGGAATATTATACTATTTGTAATAAATAAAAAGGAATTATTTTCTCAAGCACATCTTCTTCATGAAATTAATTCTTTCTGAATCTTTCCCCTTGACAAAATGGTGATATTGCAGTAGATATAGCTGAACTATATGATAGACAGAGGATCTTATTGCCATACAATAAACAGTAATTTATATCCACATGTAAAGACCAACCCCTATTTAAATATGAGACAGCACACGCTAACACACACAATCCTATCCACAGACACAATATGGCGGAAAAAAGGGGGGTGCACAGACAGGAATTGAGAATTGTGCATAATAATGTTAACATTCTTGCATGTCTAATGCAGGAGATATTGAGACAGACTCTCGCTGCTCTTGCTGTATGGTGTGTGTATTCAGGGGTGTAAACACTGGCAGTAAATAATGATGTATTAATTATGGCCTTCTGTAACTTCCAGTGTTCGGGATTCTGGATGAGGTTACTACAAGGCCTCTGGAATGTAAGATCCACTACAATATGAGGTGGAGAAAGAGCAGCGGATGTCATTGCTTACCACAAAATTGCAACTAAGATAAATATTCGATGGAAAAAAAATGGCTTTGCAACAACAAAATACAAAGACCTGTTTTTGTATTCACACATAGTGGCTTAAAGGCTTTGCCTTTATTTCAAATGCAAGCAGTTTTAATAGTCTTTGTTGTTTTTTCTAACTTCCTCCCAAATAGTTAAAAAAACCAAAGGTAGAGATGTGGTTATGAAAATGGAGCACAGAAATAATAAAAGACGAAAACAAAGGGGGACAAACAGACAGCATACACTTAGAAGGACAGGAAAAAGATGAAGCTCATTTTCCGCAGGCACCCAGTGGCGTCTGCATTGCAGATCGTTGAAATCCCTCTCGAATGCATCCCTGGGCTTAAAGGGGGTGGGGTGGGGATGGATAAACAGGGATGGGTTTATGCTGTCTCTGCTTTGGTACACTGTTTTTTTTTCCTCCCCCACTGAAATATATTTTCTGTCTGCATCAAATGTCAAGTTAATTTCCTGGGTGCTATGAGGGATGTGTCCTCCCCTTCGGTATGTGTGGCAGGGAGGTGGATTGTAGCAGGGCGTTGTGCGTGCCAGTGTGTGTGTTTGTGTTTATGTGTGTGTGTGTGTGTGTGTGCGCGCTTGGTGCGTGTATGCATGTGTGCGTGTGTGTGTGTGTGTGAGGGTGCTGGGCGGTGGGGGAGAGGGAAAGGAGAAGGGAAAGGGGCATGGCAAAGCAAAGGGAGACAAGAGGTGGTGAGGGTTGGTTCAGTACAGTATCTATAAATTGGCTCCCTGTAAAAAGCTAGAAATGTGGGTTTAAAGTGTGGGCACATGTTGTGTGTGTGTGTGTGTGTGTGTGTGTGTGTGTGTGTGTGTGTGTGTGTGCGCGTGCGTGTGTGTTTCTGTATTTGGCTGTGTAAGAACATGATCCAATTATTAATAGATGCTTTTGTCAGTGTCCCTATGCCCATGTGCCTGTCCTTATTGTGCATTCACATGCTCATTCCTTCTGAAGGTTGATCTAAAATGAATCCTAACCCCCCCCCAAAAAAAAATCATATAAATGCTAAATAATTCAAGGGCTTTGTAAAAATAAAAAATAAAAAAGCAAAAACTCTTCCAGGTAATTCTTAACTATATATTTGGGTGTGTAGTGAGATTTGCTCTGACTTCATGGTTGCCAATAAGAGTGTCCAAAGCTCATTACCAATTGATGTCTAGTAGCATATTCATTCATGAGTGTCAGCCCTCTTTTAATGTTGTTGCTAAGCAATAGCAGTCTTTGTGTCCCTCTGCCATCTAAGGCTGGCCAAGATTTATTTATTATTGTCGTTCAATCCATTATCACTGAATAATTGTCTGCTTAAGGTATTGTTATACATACCGCTTTTAGCAAGAATTAAACTGTTACCTCCCACGCCATGGAACACACAAATTAAGGATTCTTGAATTCAAGTATTCTGTCTTTCTTGTGATACAAATTACAGACAGTTTTTTTTTTTTAAATGGCAAAAAGTTATTTGCTGTAGTGCCAAATTTACATTATGTTATGTATTATGTTACGTACATGCCACATTCATTTGAATATGTCTCACTGTGCTTGTGGCAGCTTGTGCCATCGTGCTGATGTTTCCCTGCATAGTCACATGGATGCATTTTTCGATGCAGCTCTTCAGTTTATAGAGACCAAATTGTGGGTATTCAGCTGCAAAGTGCAAGAGCCTTATTTCAGAGTGGGTTTATGCATTTGTCTGATGTGTTTATTGCTACTGTACGCTCCTGTTCCACAAATGTCACATCTAATAACTAAGAAAAATTACACCAGCACTACATAATTATGCATATTCATGTTACTGTTTTGCATAGAGCTGGTAGCATATTTTTATACTAGCAATAGAACTGATGAATATGGCTGAGTGAGAAGGTTTTCAATCCACCGACTCGAGTACATCTACTAAGTGAGAAGCAATTTGAGAACACCAACTACATACCTTTAATATGAGGTGTACCCAGTAGAGAAAGCACATTTATCTTTAACTCCAAAATCTGCCATACTGCAACTGCCTTCAGCATATTCAAACCTAGTGGGAATTTTAAATAAAGATATTAGCCTAGAAAGTGCAAGCTATTTTCAAAATGGGCAGAGTCAGTATATATTTTTTTTATTTCTTTAATAGTTTGCCATTTATACTCAGTCTCCTCCAATTTGTTCATTTCTGTGTTTTCCTCTTTACTCTTTTACAAGCAGTAAAATAGAATTATGTATGTTAATCGACTCACGAGCAGGTGTGGTTGTACAGAGAGTGAGTGAGAGAGAGAGAGAGAGAGAGAGAGAGAGAGAGAGAGAGAAAGAAGCCATATAAAGGTATGGCTGTGGAGGAAAAACAAGGGAGGCAGTGTGAAAAAGATTGAGGGGAGTGGATGGCTTGCTCTGTGGCTTATTGTAACACTTGCAGAACGAACTTAATCAGACTTTGCCTGGCAGTAATGAAGAAGAAATTCCATGCTGTACCACTGCTTGGGTAAACAGCGATTGTTTCAGTCCAGGGTTCCCAAACATGGGCAACAATGGTGCCATTGTCCCGCCAGCTCTCATTAAGAGGAGAATCAGAGATGTGCTGAGGAGAAGCGTTGGGGTTGGGGTGGGGAGGGGCTGATGGTGAAAAGGGGCAAAAGGGGAGAAGGGGGGTTAACAGAAAAAGTATGGGGGAGTATAGTGGCAAGTGGGAACCTGTCAGAAGGAGTGGGTAGGAGGAGGTGATAAGGGAAAAGAGATGGATGGAGTGAAATGGCAAAATGTGCTGCACTGATTCTGATCTTAGTTTTTTTTATCGTGTCCTATTTTCCCACCATCTTCTTTCAATATCCAAATAATTCTTGCTTCTCTGTCATCATCTATCTTCCCTGTCTTTTCTTCTCATCCTGATTTCTACAGTTTGCATCCTCGCTACCACCTAACTCCACTTTTCCATCTGCCTTTGTTCCTCTTGGGTTGTATTTGGGATGTTAAAGGATACCCTTTCCTGTCATACCAACATCACCTTTTTTTCCTTTCTGGCACAGAAGAGAGGGGCAAGGAGTGAGAAAAGGAGCATGGAGATAGAAACGAGATGGGTAAAGATGAGCAGGTGTACAGAGCAAATAGAACTATCAACAGGAGCACATGATCACAGTGGATTGTATTGTGCAAATCAGTTAGTTAAAGCATACCTCTGGTACTTCCTTGAGGTTTCGCAACCCAAGTGTATGAATCCAGGAACTGCTACACCATTTTCCTTAAATTCAGAATCCAGCAAACAAAAATATTCTTATTCTTCATTTACAGCTGCTCAGTGTAAATCATTTTGAATTGTATGATAATAATAGTTCCAAAATGGGTTAATATCCTGAAATATAAAATGTGATTCAATGTGTATGGAATGCATATTTTGCAAAACTGCATTTAGTTCCTGAAAGTAAAACCATTTACCTGATCCGACTGCACTACCTGACTAGAACATCCAACACGATACCAACAAAAACTTGGCTTCCCACTGGAATATGCTGACATTGTCTCTCTGAGTGACACTGACAATTGCATGCTAAATTGAAACTCAGATCCCGTCAGCAATTCATATAGTAGTTATGTAAAATTTCTTCATCCTTTTCCTTCTATATTTTCTTCTTCTTTTTGTGTCATCTAGAGGAATGGCTCCAGATAATGGCAGCCATCTATATTGCAGAGGAGGCAGGGAGTAGTTCTGTGTTAACAGAGGCATAAATAGCCACTCGGGTTGTGCTTGTGTTTTGGATGGGCAGAGCACACTATTTCTGTTGTTTTCACCAAAGAACTCTGCCATGAGGGTGGTGATAGAGTAAGGAAATAATGGGAAATAAGGGAAAAACGGGGTTGTCCAAACCATGCATTTAGGTTGGATGCGGTTTGTTTGTTTGTTTGTTTGTTTTTGTAGTTTTGTTCTCTGAAAAACTGTTATTATTTTGTTTACTCTGCTATTTTTCACTCCATGATCATGTGTAAGATCTAAATATATTCAATAGAACATACCAAAGTGTTTAGTTACATGATTACAACTGTAAAATTTGTATAAATGTTCAATTTTCCATGAACATTGTCTTTTGCTTTCAAATTTTAAAACAAAATATCATTTGTTAAATTTTTAACAGATATTGCAAAAATGTTTTGCAAAGATTGTGAGTCATTCACCATTTAGATATAGTGTACTAAATAAACCATATGCTGGTTTGCAGCTAACATGAAATAAGTTGCACATTGTTAGAAATAGAAATGATTGAAAAATAAACTTTTTTTTAGATTTGATGTTTTGAAAAAATAACATTTTCATTTCTGTATCTTCATAAAAGATCAAATTATGCAACGTAAAAGTAAATTGATTTTAAGGTTTCTTTTTGTCTGTTTTACACATTTTTGCATCTACTTAGAAAACAATTTCTAACCTTCAGATGTGCTCAAACAAGGGGCAAAAACAAAATAAAAAAATACAATGCTAAAACTAAATCATTATAATTTTGTTTATTGTGCTGCTTGAATATCTCCCTTCATCACTTGTCACAATTAAAAGTCATGTTGAAATATGAATCTGTATCCATGTGACTTTATTTTCACACCCTTCTCTGGATTTTCAGTTTTCCTATTAAATTCTACTTCACTCCCATATCTTTTTTTCATGTTGATTATTTTGAGCACTAGGCTGCAGGATTCAAAGTCTGCATGATAAGAAAGATTTTGCAAAAAAAAAAAAATGGGTGAATATGAAATGCATTATAAGTACAAATTCCTGATGTTTTGACCTCAACAACTGCGAATTTCAGTTATTTCAACTTTGGTGCAAGTGTGCCAACATCTGGTTTAACATCAACATACTGGGGGAAATTTAGGGATGCTTTTTCCATTTTGAATTTTCACAGGGTGGGGGTAAAATATATAAATCATTAAAGCTGAAAATATACTCTACATTTGGAATCAATTACAAATGTTTATATTTTATCTATGTATTTGCTTCTTCCGTCCATCGTCTGCTGCTTATCTTAGGGTTGCTGGAGCCTATCTCAGCTGTCATCAGGCAAGAAGCAGGGTACACCCTTGACTGGCCACTAGGAAATCGCAGGGCCACATATACAGACATATACAGATGAAAAACCATTCATTCACTCATTCGGGCTAATTTTTCCCAATTAACCTGTTGCATGTTTTTGGACTGTGGGAACCGGGGAACCCGGAGGAAACCCACGCAGACACAGGGAGAACATGCATTCTGTGAGGCCAATGCGCTAACCACTGCGCCACTGTGCCACCGCACCACCGTACCACCGTATTTGTTTCTTGAAAGTCTGAATATTTTACATTTAATGGATCAGGAGCAAGAAATCTATCATTGAAGCTGGTGCTACAGGATGTATTTTTTCAGTTTGAATAATGCCTTTGAAAATGTGGTTGGGATTAGAAATTTCTTCCAGATACACTGAAGTCGGATTAACTGTCAAATCACTAGCTCTAAAATTATTGTTATACATTATTTCAGAGCTGTGGTAAACCGCTCCTTTTACTTTTTGGAAATACACAAAACATAAAACATCATTAAATGTATTCACAGCTATAATAGTTTGTAAGGTGGTGAGTGTTTCACAGTCACCCACTATGCTCCCACACCTCTGGGTCTCCATGCACACATAATGATGCTGCTGACATTTGTATCGAAGTAGGTCCCAGTGATATGGTCTCTAACACCCCTTGCTGGGTCTCCCTTTGACACTGCTACCCCCTACAGCCACCCTTAACCCAACATGTCCCATTTATCTATGTGCTCTGAGTGTGTGTCTGTTGGTTTGTGTATTTACGTGCTTTGCAACTATCCTGTGGGTATGGCAGATGTGTGTTTAAACCATGTCCAGATCAGCCACATTTGTGCTTGCCTGTAGCTTGTTTGCACAGTAGGGGACACATTATGGAGCAAGCATCTTTCTCCATTGGATTCAGTTTGACAAAATACATCCAGTGCCGGAAAAGAGGTGGTTGGTTACATGCAGCAATGAATACATCAGTCCAACAAGAATTGGCACATTTGAGGTCTGCTCTGATAATGTGTCAAAAATTTAACAACATAAATTTTGATAAAGGACAAGTGCAGCCTTACCAAGCCCAGATAATATTTTTAAATGTGGATGCACAAAGTACAGAGCATTGTTGTTCTTCTCAAATACACAAGCACACATGCAGAAACCTAGACATACTCTCTGTCCCTGCAGCCAAGGGAATGGAGAATGCTGGGGTTCAAGGTCATTTCAAGTATTCAGCTGCCTGGGGCTTTCCATTGTCAATGTACCACATCCTTTGCTCTCACGAGCATTCAAATGCACACACAGACAAATAGACGCACAAGACATTGTAGGTAGGCATATATCATATGTATCACATCTCACTAATGCTTGCATCCAGGACAGAAAAGTGTGTCAGTTGAGAACATGAAACTTTGTTCACTTTCACACAGTTGTAGGTCCATGTCTTCAATATACAATTGTGTTTCTCCCTATTGTTAAGACTGGTATAGAAATACAAGTAAAATTGGCGAATGATGGATGAAAAAAACTCTTCATTTAGTGCAGTTTTTTGGTCATTTTTAGTTATTTTTCTTCTCACACCCAACAAATTGCCCTTTCTTGTTTCTAATGTTATTGGGCACTTGCCATTGTTGGAAATAAACAACACCTTATTTTGGTCCATGTTTAGTGAGGAGTTTGTGAGGATGTTGTAGAGATGGATTTGTTTAGAAACTCAGAGAGAGGGAGCAGCAGGGTGTGATTAGCTCCTTTGTTGGAGGTCTGTTGAGCTTCATTGGCTGCAGAGAATAGGCTCCTAATGAACCCAGCCAAGCTTAGACCAAACTTTGTGCTGAGGACAAACTAAGTTATGGTGGTCTGGTGGAGCACTGGGGGTGAGCCGAATGATATTCAACGCCTGGACATATGGTCTCCCCATCAGGGCCTCCCCCAAGCACTTTTTCATGTCCTGGCTTATGTGTCTATGCTTGTATGTCTATGTTACGTGTCAGATGGGATGCAAACAAGAAAGAATTTTTAAAGCAAGATTTGCTTTATTTGTTTGATAAGTATGAAACAGAGGGTTTGAGTTGAAACAGAGGAAGCAGAGAAAAGAGGAGGCAGGTTGATGCTAACTGGAAGCGACAGAGGAGAGAGGGCTGCAGGCCTTGTCTCTCCAGCCCACCCCAACACGGAATCTTTTCTGACATGTCCTACAAGACATGGAGTAACTGAGTAAATCAGGCCAACCTGGCTATGGATCCCTGCCACAGCACTAAAAGGAAAGCAGGGGTTGTCTCAGAGAGTCCCATTAAGGCACCAGAAATCCTACAGAAGATACACTTTCATATTCCATAACAGGAAAAGTAATTTGTTAGAGTAGTAAGCTTCTTTTTGTGTTTATCTGCATGTGTGCAAAATAAAGAGGAGGTGAAGGCAAACCTGACTATGGCTTGAGGGTAATTGTTTGGGTCAGGGTGGGAGCGTGGAGACCTGTGGCGTTCGTGCGTAACTAGCAAGGCTCTCGGTAACTGAGCCGGCAAGGGGGAGAATGGGCCCACTCCAGGGCCACACAGCAGGCTCAAACAACACTTATTCTACTGGCCAAACTGTCAGCCAGAACAACTTCATTGTGCCAAAAATTGGACTTGAAAGCAAGGCACAGACTCGGAAGGGGAGGGGGCAGTGGGAAGGTAGGGAGAAATAGGGGATGATGCAGAGAGAGGATAGAAGAGAAAGGGGGCCTGTGGGAAAATTTAGGACTGGAAAAGGGGGAGTCCAATAGAAAGTGCAGTCTTGGAGATGAATGGGGTCAGACAGTGTGAGTTATTTTGGTTCTCATAGATTGTACATAAGGGCCAGTTAGCCAGGTCTACATTAGTGGGTGAGATGGGAAGAATCATGACACTTCTGTATTCTAGTGTCTGTCAATAATCAGTGAGACGGTCTTTTCAAATCTTCTCAGAAATGTGCAAACTGTTTCTTTTAAAATGTTGTAAATTTTTTGTACTTTAATCATGTAATTTAACTTTTCTCATTTGGTCTTCCTTTGTCAAATGGCAAAACTGGCCCCATATTTTGGAGAAATGTCTCAAGCTTTTGAAATATATCTGCATCTCACACATGCTGCACACAAAAATCGGACATTTCCCTGCAGGATTTCTTTGCCACAAACCCTGGGAGGGAGCCTTGCAGATGACTTTGATCTGTGATTTGTATATTATACAGCACCCAGCTCCTTGGATTGACACTAAATCGGTCTAAATCAGTCCAATACTGATTTGCGTCACCTTTCCTTTTTGTGTCCTTTGTCTTCTCCCCTAGTCCATTTCATATTCATCTTCTTGGCCCCGGAAACCACTGCAAAAGAGTGAAGAATTTAAGTTTGTCACACTGAATTTAGGGAGATGGGGAAAGTTTATATTTCGGTTTTGTGTGTGGCCAAAGGTATGTGTGTATGTGTGAATAGCTTTCCCATGCAGTGTGATTGTGCATGTGAGTGAAATGTGTATGTGAACACACACATACATAGACACGCACACACACTCGCACACATTTGATCCAGAGCTAGCCCTGCAGCTCCCAGAGACTTAACAAAAGGCCTCCTCTATCTATTGTATGAGCTGTGTGTTTCCCAGGAGAGCTCAGACTCAGTGAGAGAAGAGCCCTGGATCGCTTTCTTGTGACATAGATGTTTATTCGCTCTATGGTCCAACAGAATACACTATAAAAAACTGACCCTCGCATTTTGACATGCACAACACACAGTTTGGGAAATGAAGAGAGGTTCTAGATGGTGTGAGAAAGTACAAGGTAGGTAGCCTTGACAAACAAACAGCCGAACAAGACGGACAAATACTGAACAGGCCATCTATAAAGGTATTCGCCCATATGAAAAGGAATATTCAGGGTTTTCTCTTCCGTGTTATTTGTTCCTTGTCTTTACACAAGTCAGCTTTCCTGTCAAGTTCGTTCATGAATGTAGATCCGCCCAGTGGGTGGTAAGAGATATCATCCCGATCTTGACAAGCTCACCCATTGACTGCATACTAATTTCTTTCGATCCAGCACAAGAAAAATACAAATTTCAGTGACTGTTCGTCATGACGAGTAAGGTCTTTTGATTTCAACAGATTGTAGCTGTCTATTTTTGGTTAGCAATTAATTGTACTTCTTGCTGTGGATAGCAGTTATAGTTGCTGTGGATATCTTCAGACATCTGTCAACTTGTCTGAGTTTAAGCCCCTGAGCGAATGAAGAAATGTGTAAAACAGCTGCATATCTGTTTGCCAGTCATTTAAAGGCCTCAGAACTTTTCAAAATTACCTTAGCAACAGATTGTGCTGTTCTTATGATCTGTGGTAATACAAGTTTTGAATACTCAATATCACCGGGCTTCACTTTCTTGAGCAATATGAAGTTGAGCCCGATCTGGCCTACAAGGTTGACCATAGATCTCAGTAGAGCTGCAAAGGCAGGCACCTGAAAACAAACATAGTTGGTTGATACCATCTAACCTCTTGAACACCATTATCGTCTAAGATATCGTAGCACTCCCCTCTATACCAGCCCCCACCAAACACACACACACACACACACACAAACAAACACACACAGACGTATTCCAAAGCTGAGCGAGGCCGCCTGCAGATGCAGCC
>CAAKHD010003338.1:52230-65109 GCA_901007705.1 Fistularia tabacaria | reverse complement strand
CACACACACACACACACACACCAAACCGGACTCTCTCTCTACAGCCTTTGTGGTAAAAGCTTGTCTGCTGAGGCAGAGAGTGAATGTAAGTCATTGTTATGGCGTAACCAGACTCTAGAGCAGGTTGTTTGAGCCTGTTTTGAACGTGAAAAGCTTTTTTTTTCTCAAACCGCCACATCAGCTGAGAGGGTCAGACAACAGACTATTTGTAGACTTCAGGCTGTCAGCTTCTTTTCCCCCCTTTGATTTGTATTTTGAGAAGTCTGTCAACCATATTCAGTCTGAGTCAGAAGCTTTAATTATGATGAAGTGGAGAAGGAATCCATTCACATTCCTCACTTTGAAATCAATATATTCTTTCTAGGTTTCCCGGTTCTCTCACGGAACAGACACCGGGTTTATGTTTTGCCTCATTTGCACCTCAAGTCTGCAATAGAAAAAAACGGCACTAGTACTGGAGAGAGGTGCGACCTCTGTAAATTGATTTGTTCGTCAGCAATATGTCCCCCAGTACTACCGAGCTGTCATTGTGTTTCTGTAAACACAACATTATATCCTTATTTACATTACAACGCAGAACCATGCCATTGTATTGGCAAAAGCTTTTGGCACTGACTTGGTCCTCCTGCCATTGTCACTTTTTTGGCATTGCATTCTTATTTTATGGTCTGTTTGGCCTTCGTTGCGGACAATGTGCATGCTAATATCCCAGTCCCATTATGCTGGTTGTCTTTGTACATCAGCTTTCTTCCCAAAGAGGTATAGATGAAGAGTAATGGGGGGGGGGGATTGAATAGTGTTGTATGTTTTGGAGGGAGATTTTTGAGTGCACACACATGCATCCATCTGTGCCCCTAACCCATTTTAGACGTGAGAAACTGTACCATCATTTGCATAAGAATAATTGACACTTCAAATTAGCCTTCCAATCAAAGAGGATTATTTTTCCAGCATATGTGGAGGCAGTGAGCAGTGGCATACTGGAGAATATGAAAAGGAGGGCAACAGAGAGCACAGGAGGGAAAACGTCATAAAAGCTTAACCCTACCATTTCCACGTCTCACAATATAGGATTTGATGTCCCTTTTTATTGCACATATAACTCGATGTAGAGTAAAACAGACTTTTGTAGGGAAATAATAAATTATTTCCACTCTAAAGTTACATTTTCTATGAATGTCTGGTATGAAAAAACACCATTTCTGATTGATAGGTTGTCTATTTTACCTTTGAAGGCTTTAGGTGCTCTGACTGTGTTATGTGCACATTTACACATGTAATATTCACTTCACTGGCTATGGATGCAAGCCAAGAGTGTGAGTGCTGTTACGTACAGTAGTGTGTGTATGTGTGTGTGTGTGTGTGTGTGTGTGTGTGTGTGTGTGTGTGTGTGTGTGTGTGTGTGTGTGTGTGTGTGTGTGTGTGTATGTACGAAAGGTTTGCTCGTATCAAACCATTAAACCAAGTGCAATGTTAAATTATTGATAATGGTTAATGAAAAGGATCAGTTCAGGATGAACTATGGGCTTAACTGTAGCCTGAAGGCGAACACCCACACTTTTATAGATGCACACACTCACACACACACACACAAACACACACACTCACACACACACACCCTCATCAAAAACATTCTTTTTCATTGTTCATCATCCATTGAAGCTCTAAAAGGAATTAATAATGAATTTTTCTCTCACTCCATCAGCTTCCCTGCATTTATCTATCAAACAGCACTGCTGCAGTTAGGAGCCCAAAAAAGACAGCTGTTAGGTGCTTCCTAGACAACCTGGTCGACAAGCACAGAAAGATTTTGAGGCTTGGCTGGGCTTAGGGGAGTGCAACGATTCAGCTTTGGGGGAAGGGGCTGAGAATTGGAGGTTGGGGGTGCCATCGGCGCCAGCCCCTCTGAAGCGCTCAGCATCCCCCTGCTTACAGGATGGCGGTGGCGGATATGTCTAAGGGTATCCATGACAACACTGCTACATGCCAGGGACATACCTCAGCAACATGACCAAGTAGAGTTGGTGTGTTTGCATATCTATTATGGGTAACATTTCGGTGACATTAATATTCACTCAGTCTCCCAGAGAAGCTGCTGCAGCCTAAATAAGTCTGCTACCCAACAGAAATCAACCTTTTTATTGACTCATAGGCTGGAATGAGTGTTTTTCAAATTTACAAAAAATCTCTACTAAGTGGATAAAATCCAGTTTTGACAAACTTGACTATGAACTCAGGCTCTTCCTTTTTTTAGAATTTAGGTTTAGGCTCATTTTATGTATTTTATATTAAGTAAAGAACTCTAGTTGCTGAAATTCTCTTAAGTCATGAAGCAGAGATCAGGCCAAAGTCTCTAACAAAAACACACACATTTGCAGAACCACACTATTAAGTCGTCAAGTGTTGTAATAACCCTATCTGAGATAGCCAGATCTCACTCTGGAAGTGGCTACATAATAAAGCTCTGATAAGTTCCTATGTAAGAGTGTGTGAAAATGTGAAGGACAGAAAAGAGATGCAGTTTTTTATGTTCAACCCACATATTCCTTTGTACCCCACTGACACACACAAATATATAGAGTTAAACAGTTCCTATGGGAGTTTATTTTTAACCCTCACAGACTGTGCATTACAGAGGGGGTTAACGGGCCAAATGGCGAATCAAGTAAATAATTTACAATAGCTGAAACTCTTTCGATGTAACCTCAGATGAATGGGGGGAGGAGGACTAAAGTGAGTTCCCTTTTCCCTATCCTACTTGTTTTTTTTTTGGCTAAGCTGTAGAAATACAGAGAAACAATAAAACCAAAAAAAATGAACACAAGTGAAATCTTCATTATTATCAATTAAATGTCGATATTGCTATGTATCATATCTTTGTGTATAATTGATTTCTATATAAGTGTATATCAATATCTTGAGCACTAACCATGATATCTTTTCTGTGATTTTTAGATTTCTCGGAGACTTCACAGATTCTGACCCAGAAACAAATGGTGTCGTGACGGGAGACCCCTCGCTAAAGTACCTCAAGGATATTCAGTCGATCTCAGAGGTGACTGTCCTCACTCCTTTCAAGCACTACAGTTACTACCCTCGTTTTATATGGGCTATATTTCATAAGTTCCTTGCTATGGATCACGAGTCTTTGCATCTGCTTTATCAGAGAATTTTGTATAAGAAGTGTCTGTGAGACATTTTGAGTGACATTGCTTCTGTCAAACGGTTGATTGAAGAAGACACAGACAGAAATGCTGTGCTAATGAAATCATCTGACCCACATCCTTTAGTGCTATCCAGTTCTCCAAAGACATTGAAAGGGCATTTATACAGGTAAACCATGACTGGTCCCTGAAGTGAAAGAACACTTCTTTAGAAGGAAGAGAAGCATCCATTATTTACTATACTAGGATTGCACGACACTTAGGAGATAATGCATTGCTTCAAGCATACAAAACATAGAGCCTCCTCAGTGCAACTGAGGCCATTGTTGTGTTTTTTCGAACATGTCTGTTTCCATCCGTACTGATAGATGAAAAAGAATATGTCTCCCCAAGGTTCAGAAGCACAGACAGAGTTAGATGGAGAAAGGAGGTGAAAGAGAATGGAACAGGGGAAAGATGTTTTGTTTTTTGCGTGTGTCAGTCATATCATTGTGCACATTTGCAATTCATGTGTGTACATTTTTGTGCATGCGTCAGTATATTTCCATGAGTTTGCTTTCTGGCATTTGTATGTGGAGAGTGAACACTACTTAGGTTAGTTTCTTAACAATATAGTGCAAACACAAGTTTGGATATTTAGTCATATTTGCAGGCCCTGCATGCATGTGATGGCTGTAAGATACTGCATGTCTGTTTCAGTTGTGATAGGCTTTAGATAAGTCTTATTCTCACCAGATGAACATCACCTTCCTACTTGTGGAGAGAGGAAGAATCTAGCTGCTGTCTACAGGGAGTTGTTAGCAGGTAGAAAGCAAGGAAAACATCTCCTCCATCCTGTTGTAAGACTTGGGGCAGTGCCAGGCACTACTTTATACTGCTGCCAATCTCCCAAAAGACACTGCAACATGAAATCTTCTTTTTGTAGGAAAAGGAGGGACTTCTCCCAAAAATACCTGTACATTTTTGCATAAATCAGCGCTGCAGTGGAGAGCATGACATCTCTCAACATATTTGAAGACATGGAATAATCCCAATCTTCTGACATTAGTGAAAATCTGAATAAAATATAAAAGTTTAACTGGGTCAAACTGAAGTAAATACTGCATTAATGTCTACATTCTGAATAAGTTAATGAATAGATACCATAGCAATGTCTCTAGTATAATAATTAAGACTATTTTTTTAACAGAATACGTTTTTCTTTTGTTTTTCATTTTTTATAGTCACCAAAGATACTGAAATATTATCACTGAGTGAATTACAGGGCCAAAAAAAATATTCACTGGTCCATAACATCCTTTATCCTTGTTCGATAATATCATAAGACCACTAGCTTTGTAAATGCCAACATTGTATCAAAGCTGGCTTCAGACTACAGAGTCACACTGTGTCTGCAATCCAAGAACTGGATGAATAGTTTGTAGTAGAGGCTTTGAGTTTGACTCTTGATATGTGGCTGTCTTAATAGATTCAAAGCCAGAGATGGGAAATACGTTAAATACACAAACTGAGTCTGATTTAGTGAGAGACATCAGAGTATTTTGCTTTTCAAACAAAAATGAAATCCTTCAGTTTTATTTTTTTTCTAATGTCCCTTTAGACACAATTTTCTGTAGACCAATTTGTTATCAAACATTATTATCTCTATCTGAAGACAGTTGGCCGTTTCCTTTTGTCCCTACAAAGCAATGTTGCTGCTACATTTCTAAATTTAACATTGATCGATTGAATCGTTTTTTGCAAAGGTTTTATCTAGTGTATGTATATCAGATCCTGAGAACCATAATATATATATATATATATATATATATATATATACACACATATACACACACACACACACACATATATATATATATACACACACATATACACATATATATATATGTATGTGTGTTTGTGTGTGTGTGTGTGTGTGTGTGTGTGTGTGTGTGTGTGTGTGTGTGTGTGTGTGTGTGTGGGTGTGTGGGTGTGTATGTACAGTCTTGCACACTGTGAAGATCATCCTTTATTTAGGTGAGGTGTCAGCAGAGAAGACGAGAATGATGCAGAGCGAAGCAAACGCGGCTCTGACTAAGATCAGCTGCCACCGATAGACAGACAGGCCAGGCAAGAAGCATGTGCCCTTGAGGTGCTGCGAACAGGCAGGGTGGTGTGCTTGACTTGTCTCATTTCACCTCCCTTCATCTTTTGCAATTGGGCTGAGTTGGATTGTTGATGGCCCAGGGACCCCATGTAAACCCCCACAGTTCTGTACTGTCAGCCAAACATCAAGGAAACATGTGGAAGAAGACAGCCTGACCAAAACATTATTTTGTGCAGTCTGAATCCCTGGAAAAAATCAGGGAGGAAGTTGACTTGCAACCACTTCCATGGGACCTATTCACTATCCAGAGATTTAAAAATTCTGACAAGACAAAATGGAAGCTGCATTTGGAGTAAAACCTTGACAAAACATCTTTGTTGAAGTCAGTCAAATGATGTGTTATTCTGTGTCTGTTGTTTGATGCAAAAAATGACACCATACGCCAAAGATATGACTGAGCCTGTCAGGCATACCTACTGTTGATCTGAAATGACCCCAGCTGTTTGAGCCTATACATCCATTTTGGGACCCAGAATACCTCCCATGCTTGTCAGCAAGCTCTATAGTTTCAAAGAAATGTAATACCATAATGTCTTTCAAGGGAAGGAAGTGTCAGGTATGGTGGCAGTCACAGAGGAAGGGTGGAGGTGCAGGTAACTTGGGTTAGGTGGGGTAAAGGGGATCCGATAAGGCATTCCATGGACCCTAGAGTCTTCCAATGTCTACCATGAGAGAATAATAAGTAGCTGTATCCCTGAGACACTCCCAGGACACTGTCCTCAGCCACAAAACCATCAACATCTTATCAGGTTCTAAGGATATCATGTAAGACAATACATGTGAGAAGTGCTGGAGAAACAATGAGAGAAAAGTGCAGTGTGATATGAAGATACAAATGTCAGAGGCTATTTTTTAGCCTTTTGTTACCCTCATGTACACTGAAAATTGCACACAGTTCAACATTCTGCTTTCGTTGAAAATATTCACTTTGGGTTTTGATATAGCCACTAAAAATATAGAGACTAAAGTTAAAGCAATAATAATCTACATAGTAAGGATATGTGCATGTCATGGATGAAGCACAGTAAGCAAATTGTTAAGTCCCATTAGATCCCTTATGATGAATGGTGATGAATTAATACTTGACAATAGCTTTAAGTTTATAGAATGTTTTCCCAAGCTTGTCCAATAAAATACATTTACTAATTATTTGTATTTTTCATTCTAGGTATATGATTGCTGCTAATCAACCAGGAATCTGGATTTCACCACAAGCGCTCAAAGTTCTCTAAAGCTGCTATAAAGTTCCATTTCCTCTATTAAATTTGGATGTGAACTCTTCTTTCCTTTGTGTTAATCATAATTTGTGGAAAAGGGATAATAGAAATAAAAGTGAAATGTTTTCAAAACTTGTATTTAATTCATGTGCTGGTGGAGTGCAAAATGTACATTTTTTGACAGCTAAATAAAAGCTTTTCTTCTGATTTTGTGTTGTTTTTTCCGCCTTTCTTTGCTGTGTTCAGGCACTCCAGGTAAAGAACAATGAGCTTGACATAATTGGATCCTATTTGGTTATGAAAGGGCTGTGCATACTGATAAGAGCAGGCAAGGTGATCAAAGCATTGTGTAACCAGATCAAATGATACAGCTGACACATTTTTACTTTGTTGAGAAAAAAAATTGGCAAATGCAGACAGAGAATTCAGACAGAAAATTAGCTTCCCCTTGTAGAATCCCTTACACCCTCCTGTATCTTGTAATGTATTTACTGCAGACCTGTCAGGTTAACTGTATCTACTGTATGTGTGAAAAACAGGAATATGGTATTTTCTACACTGTTTACAAACAGTGGAACATTTCGTCGCATTTTCATGTATATGATCCATATTTTTCAAAAAAGGATCACAAAAGTCCATGATAAATGTCGGAAATCAATATCTCCCTCTGATTTTTTGGGTGACGGAATGAAAAATAAGAATAATTTTTCCTCCCTCTTCTCTCAAATCGTCTTTCTTCCCCTATACAATCCATTTCCTTCCAAACATATTTATTCTCTCTACTTCATCGTCACTTTTTTGTCATGATTTCACATCCTCATTTCCTTAACCAGCATCGCTTCTCCCCTCTTTCCTCTGACTCCCTCTCAGTCCATTCTTTTCCCTTGTCCTCCCCCACCCTTACCCTTTCTCCTCACTTTTTCTCCCTCTCTTTCATTCCCTCTCCCTTGTCTTTCGTCTTAGATGTCAGATCACAGTCTAGTCCTACCCTTGCCCTGTCATCACATTTTTTACACAATCCCATCCCCTTAATTGGGCCTGTATCATCATATCATATCATAGAATACCTGATCACAGCAAGAGATGAAAGATGGTCTCCACCTATTCCCTGGCTGACAGACAGACACCGATATAGTGTAACACGAAAACAAAAATATAGAGCCAGCAATCATACAAACACATGCCATGGGACAAGAATCCAAGCTGTGTCTGTGTATATTGTACTTCATGTTTGCACCAAGTTGCCAATGGGATGATTACAATGTGATAGGTGAGATGGAGTGAATTTCAGTGATGTTTGAATCAACTGCTGGTGGCTTTTGTCATATGGTGAAGGATGCCCTGGAGCTGGTGGTGTTATCTCTGCAGGTAACCAGACAATATAAAGGAATCTCCCATAAGTGTCCCAGGACTACTGAAATAACTCAGGCAGGCATTGGCATTTAATTGAAGGATAAAACGTGAAAACCTAAGCACATCTGAAAAGCAGGAGGCTTTGTCTGTTGTCAGAGGAAATTTTTCATCTCTAAAATATATTTTGTCAATCAGTTATTAATCAAGTGGCCCTAATGTTGAGTGATCTTTCAAAACTTGCTTGAAAATTAAGAGGTTTTGCCAGTTCTAGTGAAGTTAAGAAGTTAAGAAGTGAAACTTTTTCAAGGAGAAAAACTACATCCAGATGATGGATAACTGAGAACCTTAATAAGCATGCTTAAAATCAAACATAAAGTGGAAAATATTACATCCCAACTCCCAAGTAAGCTCAAGTATTAAGCTTCATCCATATTAACATTACAACCATCTTTTACCGACAAGCTGCATAATCTGAATCCCCCTTCTTTCATGGTCACAGGGAGCAAACAAATCAAATCTTGGGTGATAAGCTAGCACTCTGTCCAAGAATTCCCAATATTCATAGCTACTACATAGCTACTAAACAAACTAGAATTTTAATAAAGTGATCTGGTAGTAACTGAGATGCAATACAAAAGTGTACAGTGAACAGAGATTGCAAGTACATTATGGATAACCTAGAGTGGCATAAAGGGTTGTTAAAACCTTATGTTCAGATAGCACTTGTTGAAGGAGATCAAATACAAATTAAACACTGTAATACTTTAGATTAGTTTAGTGTTTTTTTGACATGCCCAATAGGTATTGTAATAGGTCGCAAGATGTGAATTACGTACCCAGTGAGTGTTTCTGACAGTCAGTCATTGAAGGACCAAGGATGTGGTGGTGAATTTCAGGAAGACCTGTACCAATCACCATCTAGGTTGAGGGGGTGAAGATTAGGGACTTATACAAGTACCTTGGGGTCCACATAAACAGTAAACTAGACTGGATCCATAACACAGATGCCCTCTACAGGAAAGGTCAGAGCAGGATTTTCTTCCTGAGAAGACTGAGGTAGTTCGAAGTTTGTAGTGGGCTCCCCGAGACCTACTACCAATCTATGGTAGCCAGCGTGCTCTTCTTTGCTGTAGTGTGGTGGTGGGGCCAAGACTGGTGAGTTCAACAGCCCCTGGTCCCTGTTCAAGTCCAACAGGGATCCTTTCTGGAGTTTGCATTTTCTCCCCATGCCTGCAAGCATTCTCTCGGGATTCTCTATATGTGGCCCTGTGCTCGACTGGCGAATGTTCCAGAGGGTACCCCGCCTCACGCCCAATGGCTAGTGGGATGGGTTCCAGCCCCCCTTTGACCCTGTTTTCAGGATAAGTGGTATAGATACCATATATTGATGGCAATCAAAAAGGTGATCAAGCTGGTGAGGAAAGCCCCCTTGGTGGTGGGACAACACTTTGACAGTTTGGAAAGGGGGGTTGAGAGGAGGGTGAAGGACAAACTCGGAGCAATACTTGACAATCCATTTCACCCTATGCACGACGAGCTGTGGCTGATGGGCAGCCCATTAAGCCAGCAGATCATCCCACCCCCGGTCAGAACTGAACACCTCAGATGCTCCTTTAATGCCCACTGCTTTCAGACAGCAAAGCATCAATCTGAACAGCACACAACTCTGACCTACTGGAATTGTAGCTGCACTACTGGAAACTACCTTCAACTGTCACTTTGCTCCTGTTCTCATGTAGTAGTTTATCTGTTTTTATCCTCTTATTGTTGTCTCTGTCCTTTTGAATCCTTTTTAATATGCTTATCTATTGTCAATTTATTAACCTTTAATGTCATTTGACACCTATCCTCCTGCCCTGTGTTGCTATTACACTCCCCAATGGGGATCAACAAAGTATTATCTTATCCTATCTTCTTCTGTTAATTTGGTTTTAGAAACTAGTATACAAATATCATTTGAGTCATGTCTGTCTCTGCTGAACATCTGGGCTTTTGTCAGTGCATTACAATACACGTAATCATTTTGTGATAGGATGTTAAGCTATCTGTAGCTTGCACGCAGGGCAAACCTCCTAATTTCTTATTGAAAATTGCTGAAATACGATTATTAGTGGCTCTCTCCCTAAAAAGGCTAATTTCTGCCATTATTCCCTGGAAAATTACATATCAATCCTCTGTAAAAAGATCATTAACAATTTGTCTTCCTGGACCATTACATAATCCAACATGACATTGCGTACAGTTCTGCTAAATATATTAACCTTGGATTTTTACCCCCCAAAATTTGGCACAGCCCTCTGCAGCTCCCTGATTTCGCTATCTGATAAGTCCCTTGACAAATATAAACAATTTTACATTCACCGACATAGACACAGAGACATATAACACACACACACAGACACACAGACACACACACACACACACACACACACACACACACACACACACACACACACACACACACACACACACACACACACACACACACACACACACACACACATATATATACAGTGCTCAAAAAAATGGGAACACTTAAACAACTGCTTCCCTCTATTTTTTTGAGCACTATATATATTCACACCAAAAAGGTCCCTGGTTCGAGTCCAACAGGGGCCCTTTCTGTTTGGAGTTTGCATTTTTTCCCTGTGTCGGGGCCCGTGTCGGGTTTTCTCCGGATTCTCTATATGTGCCCCTGCGCTTGACTGGCAAATGCTCTAGAGTGTATCCCGCCTCTCGCCCAAAGACTACTGGGAGTAGGCTCCAGCCCCCTTGTGACCCTGTCTACAGGATAAGTGATATATATACCATATACTGATGGCAATCAAACAGGCAATCAAGCTTGATGATCGTTGTCTTTGGGGATTTGGAGTGAAGGTAAATGTGACCATTGTATTCATCAAGCAACACTGTTAACAATTTCACAAAAATGAAGGGCATACAATAAAAGAAATGGAAAAAGATCAGACTATTAATTGTATTTCATATCAAGTGGTTATTCTACCTAATCTACTAATTTTTCCCCAAAATACTCATATGTTGTCAAAAACATGAAGAATTAAAAAAAACACCCTCAATGATGCCAAAACTGAACAAAAGATGTATTCCATCATTGCACAGGTCAAACAATATACTTGTTTTGTTTTTTTCACCACAGTTAAATTCAAACACGTAAAGACAGGGATACATTCTAAATGAAGGTTAACGAGTCCTTATGCAGCTGTCTAAATATTGCAGTTCCACTGAATCCAGCTATGAAGATCTCATGACTTTGTGCCACACAATTTAAATTCTGACTATGGCAAAAAAAAAATATGCAAGAATATGACTAGAGATGCAGAACTTAAAAAATAAATCTGTATTTTACATTAAAGGGCTTTTCTTCCCCAGGAACATGACCTTGGTTCCTGCTGCTGCAGCAAAGCAAAGAATAAAACTTCTTAACTCCATTATGTGATAGAACTTTTTTGCTGCTTTCTTTACTCGCTTCTTTTTTTTTTCTTCTCCAAAAGACAGCATAGTATTTCACTTTTATCTATAGATAGCAGGGTTTTTGTGTTATCTTATTTTGTTTGGGAAAGAATTCACAAGTGCTATCCAACCCATGATCCCAACTGACGACATGATACAGGGCGCCAAGTCTGGAAAATTCACAGTGAGAAAAATGAGGTCTTACTGAAAGTGCCTTGGTGTGTGTTTAACTCTGGTTATTCTCTGAAAAGATCTGAAATTAATAGTAGCTGTGTGGTACCAGAGTTCTATAAAATGTATCATGAGGAAGGAAGATGAATAAATTGCAAAGAAATGGTAGAATAATACTCAATTAAGATGGATAATACATCAGAAGTCTCTCAGAATAACCCAGAAGCACCACATATTAACAATTCACAGCCTTCATATTACCCATTAAAATAAATTGATTTCCTTATTATACTGCATACGTTTCGCATAGATGGTCTGAATAAGTTAAACAAATTAATATGCAACTGAATATATTCTGAACAGAATAAGGTGTCTATCAGTGATTAGATTAGTTTGCATTTGCACCACCAATTGAGAGGCAGAAGGTGCATTGGTGTATTTTGTCATAAACCTTTGCCAGTTCATTGGATGTGTTTCAGATATATGTCCGCAATGTGTTCAACCATTTATCAGTACTTGCCTATTTAACCACCACTTACTTAAGGTATCTAAGCCTTTTTAGACCTTCACTTATCTACTTAACATTTCTTATATTCAGCAACTTCACAGTATGAGTTAATTCTTTGGGCAAATATATTGGTTTTCAAGCAATCTTACCCAGTGTAATAGTAAAACAAACAAACAAACACATACATACAAACATACATACATGTGTCTATATATGCATGTATGTGTATGTGTAAATATGTGTGTGTGTGCCAGTGGCTGCGTGTGTTTGTGTGTAATAATGCATAGTATCTCAGTGTGTGTATTCTGGAGTTCAGAAAAGTTGCACATATTTCCTCAGATAATCACAACGACTTGCCAGTCCACTTTGTGGTGGTCTTGCTAAGGCTGGACAAAGACAGAAGAATGCAACATGTGTGAATGTGAGCCTGCTTGTGTGAGTCTGAACATGCGTGTGAATGTGTTTTTTCTTTGTGCTCAGTGAAGAGTGATTGATTTTGAAGTATGGAATCTTGACAGAGAGTTTGGCCATCCCAGGAGGCACGAGACCACAGGGGCGAAACAGATACACAGCCTTCACTTTCTTCATCGCTCCTCTCTTACTTGCTCTACCTCGTTTTACACGCACACATACAAACTCTCTCTCACAGACACACACACACACACACACACACACACACACACACGCACGCACGCACACACATACACACACTCACACAAACACACACACACACTCACACACACAAGCACAGACACACAGACCCCTCCTCGGTGGTTACAGTACATGTGCCATAAAAGTTTACTTTGTCCCGGTGTGAGATGCCGGCCGATGGAAGACGATTTAAAAGAC
>CAAKHD010003338.1:18421-44350 GCA_901007705.1 Fistularia tabacaria | reverse complement strand
AAATATTTATAAATAAATAGATATATATATATAAAAAATTACTAATTTATTTACACACTTATATTCTTAAAACTATTAATACACATATACACACACACACACACACACACACACACACACACACACACACACACACACACACACACACACACACACACACACACACACACACACACACACACACACACATGGACTTTTGTTCACATGCAGTATTTTTAATTCTCGATTGCAATAACCATGGAGATACATTAATGCTCCTGAATATGTGAAAAAAAAATTAACCACAATTGATTTTCAACTGTGACGGATCATTATTGAATTAGAGGAAGAGAGACTTGTGTTGATTGACGTACGAAGAGGACTCAGTAGAAAGGGTATCATATTTGTGACAAAAAGAAAAATGTAAGCGACTTATCCAAGAAATGTAGTCATTATTCCCAATTCCTTAAAATTCTGTCTGAATAATTACGCCGTGAATTTTTATGGTTCATATCCATCCATAACCTATTGTCATTTTCAAATTCTACATTCCTAAGCAAAAAGCTCCTGCCTTATGTACAGGAACTCTATGCTACGGATAAATTATTCAGTAGTATTTGCATTTGCATTGTAATTTGCATTCTTGTAGATTACAGAGAACGGAGAAAGGAGGCACTGCACCAAAGAGAATTACATTCTGAATCATTTTTCAGCTTACTGGTGAAGAGTTGACATGGATTTTTGTTCTATTTTCCTCCTCAGCTTGGAGCGAGGTATACTGCTGAGATCAGTGACATATATTTCAAACTGTTGTTTGATTAATAAAAGAAGGAAATGATGTATAATGCTCACCCACAAAAGCCTTGCCATTAAAAATGAATTGTGACATCCAACATTGAGTCTATTTGATTGACTAGGCTGAGATTTTTGCTGTAATATTCTCATCATCTTTATTTATATTGTAAGACTTGTGAGTAGTAACTCAAAGAAACCAGTAGGCACTGAGGAGATGTCATATGGATTAAACACTCTGAGGCAGTGTGAAACTCTCATAGTACACTGACGATCCTGGCTATTATGTTTCATCTAAAAATAACAAGCCTGACTAAAAAGAACAGGCAAGACAGAAAAGGAAAAAGGAAAAAAAAAACACAAACCCCAGAGCGAATCAAGTTCAAACAGTAGCGGTGATAGTGCTATGGAATACACAGAGAAGAATGTACAGTATGAGACTTCCTTCAATTATAAATGAAAAGGAAATCAAGGTATGGATCACCCAAATACCAAAATAAAATACGGTCTGTTTTTGTGTGGAGTTTTTTTTCTTGAAACAGCTTCAGGATTTAGTGGATCTGGATAAGACTTTTTCATGAATGAAGAATCTTAGGGGCTGTCTCATAGGCCAGCGGCTGGGATAGCACTTTTAAGGGAGGATCTGTAACAGTAGATTCATACATTGTGGGTGTATTCGTGTTTATGTGTGTGTTTATGTAATCTGTTTACATAGATTATGAAAATGAGGTCAAACCTTTGAAGCCACTTGTTAAAGCTGATGCTGCTTGTACAAATGTGAATATGTGTAATCTGTTTGATGAAATTAAGTTTGTATATGCCTAATAATGTGATGATGTCATGCCTCTTATTTAGTTCATAAAAGACTTTACCAAAAAACATCATTAACAGGAAATTGTCAGTCAAGTTTGGAGAAATTCTTTGATGTCTATTTGTGTTGATGTTAATTCAAATACAAAATAATTCATTGATACAAATTGTCACAGACTACAACCCTTTTCACACAGGAACCAATCACCTGCAATTATTTAAGTTTTAGAAATGCCTTTATTGACACATACAGTTATACATACAGTAGAACACAACATTATCTTTTACCAAGATGGCCTACATGTCTTAAAAACTGCCAAAATATTTCTAAATGAACATTAAATTATCTTTAACCAACAAACTTCTTCCTGTAAATTTAATGTAATCGCCATTAGTGCAAAATTCCCTCGGTAGATTACTATGGAAATTTACATCAAGCTAAATAAAAACATGTATTTACTTCTGATAAAATGGCATTATAAATGACATTTAAATTGAAGATGGACAATTGATCTGACAAGTTTGTGTTTTGTTGCACTAAATTAAACATTGTGATCTCCACTGTTTATTTTTGGGTCATGTCCAGCTTCCTTTTGACTCAACCCAAATTCTGATCACATATGTGAAAGGGCAATAGTGGTCAAAATCCAGGCGGGATTTTTGGTGCGTTGTGGAGAGTTTATAGATAAAACAGGTCTAAGTGACAATGCAGTGTTACATTTTCCACTCTACACACTCCTTTCCTCTCTCTTCCATATTTTGCTGAGCTCTAGAAATGTAGTTTGATGCAGTAATGTTATCTTTGTCAATTGACTTTACTGACTATATTAACTGACTAATCATGTCTCTGGGAATGGGTAACATGAGATCATTTGATAGAAATTAAAGATACTTTCCTCAATATGCATATCAAAAAATGTGTCAGCAACTATAGCACTGCAGCAATGATGCACATCCCTTATGTCTCTTGCCTTCATATGCTGCATATGATACTGATGGTGTAAACAATCGAGTCAGAGCACGCTCTGCTGGACAAAGTACATGATGAAATCATTGTAAATCACTCAAAGCATAGTTTTGGGCATTAGAAGGTTTGTAAAAAAAGAAAAAAAATCATATTAACTCAAATTGGCCATTGCACATACTGACCCATGATATCAGCAAGGCCTCAAATTAAGCCCATATTGGCAAATAATATCAGAAAACAGATTAATCTGTCAGGCCATAACAAATATGGAGTACATACATACGCAAGCATAGCAAGCCTTGAAGCAACAGATACTCAGGCTTATATAAATCAGTAAAATACTAATAAAGAAAAGCCTTAACACATTACACACGTTAAATGTTAACTCTGCCTTCTTTTTTTAAATAGTCTAATCCAAATAATGAATTCTTAATTTGAATGAATTATTATTCCTTTTCATCCATCCATCCATCCATCTTCTGCCGCTTATCCTGCACTTTGATAGTCATTACTTGAAGAGAATGTCACATCTAAATGGCTTGAACCAAAAGAACATCTCACTATCTGATATTTCATTATTTTTAGTTTTATTTCAAGCCCTGTATTTATAGGCAAGCTAAGTGATCCAGTGACTAAGGGGGGGTTCTGAAAACAGTGATGTGTATTCATGGCAAATATTAAAATCCAATGATTCAGCTGACATTCAGAGGTGATCTGGACAATAAGTGGCTAAATTCATTTAGAAGAAAAAAATGAAAATTTTATCAAGACCCCCCTAAAGGATCTCAATCAGTGGGATACATTTATACATAAGGCCTGATGACACCTAAACAAATAAGGTGATTTTGATCGCCAGGATTGACAAAAACCTGCATAGTTTTGCATTTCTATAGCTGCCAACTGCTCTTTTAGAGAAAGTCAATCTAGCTCACCGGGAAGTAATCTTTCTCTGGAGACAAGTTAAAGAAAAAACTTAAAGAAACTACAAAATAAAGATGATTTAAAACAATGTGGTATGACCTTAATGTAATGAAAGTATAGGTTTTCCAAGTGAATAGTGATTTTACACAATCCACAGGAAAAAACACGAAATTCATTTTTGTAAGGTCTAAGCTACAGTTCCACAAGTGCTTTCAAAGATAAATACAAACTAATGAAAAAAAAATAGACCAATAATAACAGTTTATTGGAAAATTAAAACATGGTAGGTGCTTTACTGCATATAGAGTGAGTAAATGAGATACAAACACAAAAGGGTGGACATGCATATGGATATGTCTGCCAATAGGAATTGGGAACTTGTGTACTGCTATTGAATGGTGATCAGGTTAGATACCTGTTAGTAACAGGTCTGAAGAAGGCATGAAATGCAAGCTACTATATATTCACAAGGTAAAATATCAAGTTTTAATCGAATGGGACAAGTTTTAGTACTGAGACAGCAACATTTAAGGAAGGCAGTAATAGATTAAAGAGAAGGTGGACGATTGGATTTAAAGGACAAATTTCACAATGACAAGCAATATGAGAATAGAACTTGAGAAGGGTGGTGCAACTCCCTGGTTGCCAAACCCTGTAAAAGCTCACCAAAGAAGAAATTGAAACAAATCACAAATTGTACTACAGTGGTTGTGATACACTGATAAAATTCCGAGTACTCGCGAACTCAATTTCTGACTTAACACCTTCCAGTCACTGCAATTCGTTCAGACCTGCTACTCATAGTAAAAACATCAGAATCAACTTTATCGCCCAAGCATGCGCCGGTTAACAGTTACATCACAATGAAGTCAGTCTCATCTTTGAATATGTATAGCAATGACAGAGATGGAGTTTTTCTCATTTAAGATATCAGTGAACCTTATGTCTGTTATCTAATGTTTTGAACTGCATTAACTAATAAAATAATTAATTAAAATAAATGCAAAAAAACAAATCAAAGCTCCTGGCCTATCAGGTTTTGCTGTGATTATAGTTTAAAACAAATACAATTGAACTATAAATTCTAGCACATTAAAGGACTAAGTGTCTCCAGAAGTTACACATACTGTTCACATGTGTGCAGTTTGCAATACAATCCTTCAATGCAGCAGCAGCAAAACATCTAATTCCTCTATCTTCAATGAAAGATTTGTTTGTTATTCCTGAAAAAGAGGTTTTCTAAAAACAAATTGTAGAGGGCAGATTTGAGAAATTGTGTACCGTATGTAAATGATCTCTGACATATGTCAGGGACTGTATTTTCCAAGATAAATGCTACACATTACAAAAGCCTATACACATCTTTCCTTTTTCATGTTTGAGATGTGCAAATTAATCTGATAATTGAATGTTCACTGATGTGAAATCAAAAAAGAGACTGCATTACAGATGATCCATTCAAAAATGAATTTACAGCTGTTAACCGATGTACACCCGAATTTCCCCTATGGGGATCAATAAAGTATTGTCTTATCTTATCTTAATCTCTCCTCATTTCAGAGGACTCCACTACCAGATTTCATGCTGACACTCCCAGTGACAAGCACAATTAACAGCAACTAGATGGGACCACTTCCCTACAGTATAAATACACACTTTGTAGACATATATTCCAAATCTATGACAAACATGCATGAATAATTACAAAGTTCAAGGAAACAATCATAGAAATTAAAGTAAAAAGGAGTGAATTCTATTAATGAAACAGGTTAAAGGGAATGATGTAAAGAATAATATCCTTTCAAATATATATGCAACCTATGAAAGAAATTTGCTGAAAATCTACAATATGCGGAGGAAACAGATATAATATTTCACAAAACGTTTGAAATTTAACTGAATAAAAGTTTGGCATACCTTGAGAAACAGTCTCTTTTAACTGATTTGCTTTTATGTTACCTGTGCCTAGTTTGAGTACCTTTGTCATCAAACTGTACTTGACAAAAGCTTAATCTGACATTTAACCTTTTTTTCCGCATGTCAGAAAACCCTCGCTGTTAACACCAGTTGTCTGCATAGTATCTCTCAATGAAGAAGAAAAAATAACTATCTTCCGGTCGCAGTGGGCCCAATGTCTATTTACGGCGCTTCGAGATAAGCCTGTGTAAAATAACGACTATCTTTGAAGTTTATTGTTTTTTATTCACTATTAAAAGTACTGATACATAAATTACTATCAATTAGGGCAGCTGTAAATGTATTTTATGCGAATAGTAAGAGTTACTCTTTCCGATCGTAGTCGTACTGTACAGGCTTATCTGTAGACACCTTTTTGCCCAGACTTTAGCATGACCTCTACTGCAGTTGAAAATACTAGCGAGGGGAGGTTGATCCCATTGAATTTATGACGATGTAAACCATCCCTGGAAACGTATGTTGACAGTGTGAATGAGAACTAACTTGTTTTTGGCATAACCGTCGCAAGAAGGGCTTATGTGCTCCTCGCTGTGTGTTTTGCGACTCGGGTTGCCCAGTGTTGTCGGCTTTGAGCCTCTTTCAGCTGCACTGCATCAACATGGTGAGTGTCTGACAGCGAGCAGCGACTTCTTTGACTTATTTGATAAAGACTGCGCTTCAACAAAGATCGGTTATGTCCTACGACTTTTCTTACCAGCAATAATGTCACTCAATTTGGATACGTGTTGGCAATGTAACATAGCTGACTAATCAACTGGTGCATTGCTTGCCATTGGATGTAGCTGATGATGAATTCTCTGCAAACGTGTGGTGGCAATTGTATCGAGGTGGAAAAGGTGTATTAGTTTTGAGTAATACACACTCGCATACCATTTATGTAAGGATAATAATTAATCAATGTTTTGCGAATGAGTGTGAAGAAACGTTAAAAATTCTGCATCCTGGATCCGTAACACTTAGCAGTTAGCATGCCACTCAGCAGCAATCACTTTGCTCATTTAGCTACACCTGACCAGGTTAATGTCTGGTTGACCTCACATCATGAATTTAGAACCTTTAAATTTATAACTGTAGATTGTTGAAGGGTGACTGTCATTCGTGTTTGGTAATCTTTTTAAAACAGTAGCCCAAATAACAGACACGTGTGTGTGTGTGTGTGTGTGTGTGTGTGTGTGTGTGTGTGTGTGTGTGTGTGTATGCGTTTAAATTGGATAGGAAGGAGCAACAATGGAGGTGCAAGCTAGCGTCATCTTATGGCATAATAATTGTGGCCTTGTGTAACATTTTCAGCTTGAAACATTCTTTTGTATGTGAAGATATGCTTCCCAAGTAGTTAAAAAGTTTACTGAATGAAAGGTTTCAAAGTTAATAAAATTGAGAAATGATTTGTAAGTGGTCCTCATTCCTCATGCAATTTTGTCTTGTGTTACTCTTGTATTTGTGTCAGTTGACATCTTTAAGAGGGAAATGAAAACATCCATACATGGTTCGAGATGAGTTTCATTTGTTGTCTTCTTGCATCTTATGTTTGATCAATATGCCAAGCAAAAGGTCATTTTAACTATCGGTAAGTAGACTTGTCAGGAAGAGCAATACCTTTATTGTCATATTGAGTTATACACAGAGCACAACATCAGCAAAATTTGACCACTGCATTTAACCCATTATGAATGAACCATGAGAAGAAGGTAGCTACTAAACAGTGCCAGGGGACCAGTTAAGGTTTCAGTGTCTTCATCACTTCGAACAGGCTAGGAGGAGCTGGGAATCAAACCAGGAATGTTTCGGTTCCAAGAACAACCACTCTAACCCCCCTGTCTAAACCAAGGTTGACAAAACAAACACAAATGATAATGATGGGTCAGTTTCATTAATTGTCCAAGCAAGTTGCTAGGTGTGCCCACACAAAACAGGAGTGACTTAACAATAATACATGGATATATATTGCAATTACATTGTAATATTGGAATCCTCAAATTTTTTGGTAACAATTTGATTATAAAATTGACTTTCGAATGGACATACCAAATGTGTCACTTAACTGTATCCCAATGCTATTGTATGAATGAATGATGGCTTTTTGGACTTTGATTAAATGGACTTCTATTTTAAGGAAGTGGGGCAGAAGTTTCCTTTACGCCACAGGTCAGTCCAGTATTGGAACAAAATCCCCTTCTTAGATGGGTTTGCTGAGCAACTTTACATTTGATAATTTTTACTCACCCCATATTTAATATGTCGGTTGATGATCATCTCGAATGCTCATTAATTTCACATTAATTAGTAATATTACATTCAAGAGTTTAATATAGGGGCGGTGTGGCACAGGAGGTAGAGCGATCGTCTTTGGAACCGAACCTTCCTGGTTCCATTCCCCGCTCCTCCTAGTGTGTTGAGGTGTTGCGGAGCAAGACACTGAACCCCGAACTGTTACCCTGTCGCTGGTAGATGGCAGCCAACTGCTCATGGTTCACCCATTATGAGTTAAATGCAGAGAACGAATTTTCCCATGGGGGATTAATAAAGTATACATTGTTATCAATTAATTGAAAGCATGCCCATTGTCTCTTGAAGTTACTGTTGTCTTCGAAGCCTCACAATAAGAATGTCCCTGGTTCGATCCTGACAGCAGGTCTTTCTGTGTGGAGTTTGCCTGCTCTTCCCATGTCTGTGTAGTTGTGTGGCATTTACATGTTCTCCACAAGTCTGTATGGGGTTTTCCATTTTCGCCCCAGATCCCCAAAAGATGCAGTAGGTTTATTAGAGAATAAATAAATTGCACAGATGTCTGAATGAGAGTGAACATTTGTATGTCTATTTGAGTCCAGGATGTACCCTGCCTCTTGCCCACTGACAGCTGGGCTAGGCTCTGCCCTCCTGCAAACCTGAATGCAGGATAAGTGCAAGATAGGCAGTCTAGATAATGAATAATTCCAAAAGGCACAAACTACCATTGCAGTGTTTTACAATTGTTTATGTGCAAACTTTTACTTTCATTACAAATAATGGATCTTGCATTATGTCAAGAGTTTTCTACTGTGTTTACCATTGCCCTCTTTTTGTTTTTTCACCTTTGCAGAAAGTTACTGTCTAAAAAGACAACCTGACCGTAGTTGGCTATCGCTGGCTGGGTTATTGAACAGGGTGGAAGACTGAATATAATTTGGCATGGGCAACATTTAGGCATTTGAATGAAAGTTAGTTTGATGGCCATTATTGCCATTGTCAGGCAGCTGTTGTGCACCAGTGGCCGTTCTCTTGGCTATGTTCCACGTGTAGGCTGTAGCTAGGCCCTGCTTTTTATTTTTTTTCCCCAGCCAATTGAGATGGTTGAATTGGTGGGCGTAGTCGGTCATCAGGAAAATAAGTCACTCTGATTGTTTGGTTGGATCCATTATATCAGTGCAATGTAAGAATAGAGAACATGAGCTCAGCAGCAAGCACATTTCATTAAGAGAGCTGTTTTTTGTTCATGTATAACTTTTTCACCGAGACACAGGTGATGTTGCCTGATAAAACTGTCAGCCTTATTAGGGCTATTTCCTTGTTGAACTGGCATTTCTTCACCCTTATGGGTCTCACTGTAGTCTCTACTGCAGCCCCTTCTGCCTACCCCCTGCAGTTTTCATTTGGTTGTCAGGTGGAGGTGGTCGAGCAGTATGGGCAAGATAACGGAAATCATGCTGGCTTAATTTACCACAGACTTGAGAAGCTTGCAAGTCTCCCACAGAGAGTGGTCAGCAGCACCCACCAAAGCAAGAAAGTGTGGTCTGGCCCATATTAGATGACCATAGCCCACACAGGTACATTGTCAGTTAGAGCTGTTAGGTAATGCCACATGTTAGGTCGGTGTGAGCATGGATAATTGCCAAGTTAATGGCACCGTCGCTTCCCCTGTTACTCTTGAAGACAAATTGACTTTTGGGGGGGGGTTGTAGAATACCTCCTGTGGAGTGGCACATGGGAGCCCTGGGACCACTTCAAAATCGGAGTGTAGTTTCCACAATTTGAGTCACTTTTATAAAACACTGCAGGATTCAAACTAAAAGTGCATGCACGCGCACACACACACACACACACACACACACACACACACACACACACAAAAACCTGACAATAATGTGTACCAACAAAGTTGTCCAATAGTATAAGCAATGCCGACTCTCACCTATAGATACAGTAATTTCCTTTTAGAAATCATATCCTCCTGTGGCTCAATGTAACATTTTATGAGATGTCACACATTTGATTCACATTATCATGAACATCCCCACAAGTACAGGAGTGGCTGTACTTGCATTTTCAGTGATCCATATGTGTTCTATGAGCATATTCTAATGCAACTCAGGGTAAATCTAAATTGGGTTTCATATTCCATCAGCACTTTCTCACCATCACATTCATGAGTAGTGTGCAGAGGATGATTCAGCTCTATTTGTTTATTGTTATCATCACAATGAAGTCAAAATGATATCAAATATGGTTGAATACTTTTACAAGCATGCAAATGGAGGAAAGAAAATGCATATAATTGTGTTTCCATATCAATTTCATTCCCAAATTTGCTGTGTAAAATTCCTGCTGTAATGCTGCCAAGACCACTGACACTAGCTACCTCTTGCTGCTGAAAATGGTGTTAGTGCTACATAGGCAACTCTTGAAGAACATAAAAATGTTTTTAGTTTTGCAATACCTTTATTATATGCAATTGTTAATGGGTAATTTAGAAATAAGGCATTGGGAGGAAATCTTAATAACATGTAATGTAAGATTCAGGTAATTGATTTGTCGGTGAAGACTTCATGCTAATGGCTCTGGCTGCAGCATGGCTGTAAGTACATTGTTAGCAAGTGTTTTCACACCTTAAGTTAGCTAATTGGTTCTTTTGTGAAGAAAGTAAAAAAGAACACATATAAAATTGAGTCCTGCAGCTCCCCAAAGAAATAGGGCAACTTGACCACCTCACCCTACAGTGAATGGATAAACGCGCAGCATGGTGAGAATGATTATGGACCCTTAAGCCTAAGTGAATATTGATCTGTTGGATGATATTGTGGTCCTCCTGTTGTTAAATCTTTGGGTACCCACCAGTCCTGGTATTCAGTCTCTAGAATTCTTGAAAGCTGCCATTTTGATAAATGTCACAAGCAGTGGGAAATTTAGTGATCATAGTAACAGTATTAAATTCACATTGATTGTACTTAATTTAATGAATGGGTTGTCTTTGATCATTTTCAGTTTATTTAATTTATTTAATGTAATTAAAAAAACATTCATTTAAAAGACAAAATAATAAAATTTGTATCAATATAAATGTAGTTTATGAATGTAATATTGTTGTGTTGTGTATCAATGGTTTAACTTTTAGCCACATGTACATCTATTATCTGCCAGTTCTATAATCAATATTGTTCAAATATTACCAAATGATAACAGTGTAATCCTAAAATTAGTGTAATACCAATTTTACATTAATTAATTAATTAATTAATTAATTCATTCATTCATTCATCCATTCCTTGTCCATACCATTTATCCTACACAATGAGTTGGCAGGTTACTAGGGCCAATCCCTGCAGACATTAAATGAGAGGCGGTGTGCAACCTGAACCAATCCCCATTCAATCACGGGACCATATTTAAAGACGTACATCCACTCCCTATGAACAATTTCTAATTTTTTAATTGACACCATTGCATATTTTTGGTCTCTGTGAGGAAACCAGCAAACCCACGGGCATGGGAAGCGGGCATGGGGAGATAACATGAACTCCACACTTGAACCAGGAATTGAACCAGGGACCTTCCTGTGAGGCCAAAATGACGAATGCTGGACCATCGGCCCTGAAAATGTAAAAAAAAACAAAAAACATACATTTGTATATACTACTGAAACAGACTGATCAATCATTTGCCTACATTTTCCACAAATGTAAACCTGATGATTTTAACTTTTTGGAAAATGACATCTTTGCAGCTAAGCTAAGCTTTATCTAACTTTCACAAACTACTGTGGAAAATTGTCTCTGACTTCCTTGTGTTTGTAAAAAATATGATTCCCATCTTTTCACCTAGTGCCTGGCATGAACCTCTTTGCTGTTCCTGTTGTCAAATAAGACTCACATCTGCTGCATTAAGACTCCTATAATCATGAGTTTGTCAAGCAGTTCATCATTCCTCAATTTTAGTTACCTGTTACAATTGCAAGTATTTTTAAGTGTGAGAAGTAATCACAAGATGTTGTTTAATCCTGTGGGAAATCCAGAACGGTTTCATCCTGTCTTTTTTGCACTAAATTTTATTGTTGTAAGATGTGTTATGCAAAGTGTCTTTCGGTTTTGCAGTTTGTGGTTGACCTCAAAACATTTAGCATTGCCTAAGTTGCCAATCTATGACATCACATTCGGGTTACCTGTCATGTAAATTAGTCTTTCTATTCACTTAAATCTATGTGTATATAAGTGCATGAAGTGATCTAATAATAACAATAATTATAATGTAAGAACTTGTTTGCCCCAACACTTTTTCTGTTATGATGTAAGCTATCCAGTGTCCCATTCTAAGGGGCCAGACTTTCAATATATCCTGTTAATTTAGTATATCCTATTGTGCAGGTCCACACAGTAACAACTCAAAGTAACGAACAGAAGATATCTGAAGCTTCCTGTATTTGGCAAACTACGAACCCGTAAAAAGGCCACACTAGGGTCTCAAAACTGTTTCGTTTTTTTGAAGATTTTAGCAATTAACTTTTACAGGAATCTGTATCAAGTAATCCCTTACTTGACACAAATGAAGGTCACATCAGAGGTCGCAGAGTCAAATCTTTCCCCAAGTTGAATTTACAGAAACCATCTCATCCTTTTTATGTTATTGTTTCCATATTAGCTGTATGTTGATTCACAGTGTACGCGATTGTTCAGAGTGGGAGGGTTCACAAAATTCACTGTCCAGTTTGTGTCCGTTTTTAAGTTACAGTGTACAGCTCTATGAGGATTTGGTAAGCAAGAGTTCAGACTGGGAAATTCAGCATAGTTTATAGGTTTTATCTCTTTGTGATATTGTAAACTTATGGGTAAGAGCATGAAGAAATAGGGAATATGCTCGTATTTTGTTGCCAGATCTTAAATTTTTTTATAATTATTACTAACTAAAAACCATATTATATAAAAGTGAGGTTTAATTTAATGCAATAAATGCTAAAATATCTGATAGACATTGAACTGTGTAAATCTGCAGGGAGTGGCTCTTTTTTTTTTTTCCTATAGTGGGTCATAAGTATCATTATTTCTTTCATAGCATAAGCCACAGGTGTTGCACATTTTTTGACACCTTTTTTGAGCCTTTTGTACAACTTTTAGTAAATATGTAATGCATTTTTATTAATACAAAGAATGATCACGTGGCACTTTGTTCTGTTTGCTTGCTTTTGTAATACTGACAGGTGTGTTGAGACAGTTTTTGATTCTGACAAAAATGTTATTGTTACATTACATGCTACATCTCCAATCTCGTACATCCAGTAAAATGATAGTAAAGGTCATTCTGTTCTCCTCTATTCTATTAGCACAAACCCAATCTGAAATTTGCAACCACAAATATAAAAAAAAATACTATTTTCAATTTATTTATTGCCACATGAAATTATATTGTCAAAGTTGTATCAGCTGAGGTCTTGCATTTATTTCGTCCTGCAGTTGGATTTGTAACTGTCAGTCATCTCTCATTTTTTATTTTTTTTTATTTCCTGGGTTGCATATTAGCTGAATTTTGGATTATGATTTTTTTCTTTGGGGTAGCCCAATAAACAGACAGACACTGCATTCAATTTATGGACCTTTGCTTTGAATTTGTAACTGCTTTATGTCATGTGTAATTTCTGTTTAAATGTCATGTAAACCTCCCTTCTGTTTTTCAGGGTGTGATTGGTGTACAACTGGTGGTTACCATGGTAATGGCCAGTGTAATTCAAAAAATCATACCTCATTATTCTTTCGCAAGATGGCTACTCTGCAGTGGCAGGTAATTTAGACCTCTCAACATGCTGTTGCAGACTTTTCCTTTTCAAATTTAAGTCTTAATTTCTTCACTTGGCATTCTGTCTGGAAGTTTTATTTTAAAAAGACTCAAGAACAATGGAGATCAAAGTGTTTACTTAATCATCAGGCTATGTAAAACTGCTTGAATGTAAGAAATAAACCTCTTAATTGCAAAGACCAGAGGATATCAAAATATTGGAGTGACCCAGGAGCATAAAAATAAAATAAAAAATAAAGTGTCTGCCTTATTTCCTCTAATTAGTGCCACATGTTTTTCAGTAAACAGCTTCTTGGAACACATTTAATAATTCATTCGTTTTTTTTCTTTTGAGGGCATCATTGAAGCGTATTTGAAAACTTCTACTCCAAGCAGGAGACCTGGACTCTATTTTGTCATTAATATTTCCATACTAAGCAGTAAGCGGGTGAAAAACAAGCTATGCTCCATCCTCCCCAGTGCTTTCTACAATGCTCTGAGTCTTAGGGAAGGCATATGTTTGGCATTTGTCTTCTCTTAAATTAACTCAAGCTCTGTGCTGAAGGACTGATGACCTAAATATGGTTAAACATGTCATAAAAGTTTTAATGAAATATCAGGATAGTATGTCAAAGTCAAGCTTTGGTGGTATTCAGTAACCTTGAAAGCTGTTAGGAATCGATGGTTTAGTCATATTCAGAAAACCAAGAAATGATTTCACTTCCAAGATTTTTTTCCCCAACATATACTGTATAACGATAACATACTTATAATTACTTGAAGGAGAAAGGTGAAAGCAATTTAATCTTTTCAACAGTAAGTGCTCTCAATTCATGTTCCCAATTAAGGAGTTGAATACACAAGGGATAATAAATTGTTTGTGTTATTTAAACATAAATCACTTAATCTACTGTTTCTGTACTTTAGAATAAACAGTGAATTATTTTATTAGCCAGGGATTACACAGTGGGAAAGAAAAAATCAGCCATTTTGTCTTTTTGTCTGTTTTTCTCTAAAATTGTTATCCATCTTTTTCTCTTTCTGTATTTCTCTGCCAAAGTCCAAGCCTGAATCTGGATCATTTATTTCTTCACAGGCTGCAGTGGTATCAGCACCCTTCAGAAGATGAGTTGAGGAGCTTAGCTGGGAAACAAAAAGGACTGAAGAGGAAAGACAGGTATGTGTACATGAGTGCAAGGAGTGGCAGGTTGGAATGGAGAAGGGCTTTGTAGAGAGGGGTTGGGGAAATGCAATGGCAAAGAAGATATGTGAGGGAGACAGGGCAAGCTGAGAAGCAGACATATGTGATGGATAAATACCACAAGCATCTCCTTGAAGAGATAAAGCTGATGTTTACTTTTGCTTATACAAGGTCTGTATGAAGTGGAGAGCCGAGTCTGGTTATGTTGTTCTGTTCCTCGATGGGTCTTGGCCTGGCTTTAGATCAACTATGCTTAGAAGTGGTGCAGTGGGATACAAGCAAAATGTCATTTTTTTGAGCTAATACTACAAAATTTAGAGTGATTATTATATTGATTTTATTATTATTATTATTATTATTATTATTATTATTATTATTATTATTATCGTTATTGTTATTTTTATTGAGAAGGGTTTTACATGACTTTGCCATCTTAACTCCATGTGGAATATCAAATCAACAGATTTCAGAAATATTACATTCAGTTGTTGAAAGAGAACACTATTATAAACACCATTTGTATTTTGACTCACAAAATTGCACACTATACCAAAAAATATTCTAGTGAAACAGTAAAAAATCATGATAACTGGATAAATTGTTTTGTTTTTGTTTTTTTTATTGACCATGCTGCAATAACATCACATTATATTGAAAATATTGATATTGAGAACAAATAGAATAAAAGCAAAACTGTATTTTCAGTAAGTCACCTGCTATAAACTTGTATAATATTGCAGCCCTGTGAAACAAAAAAGCAGCCATCGTCTAATTTGGTTATGGGTCTACCTGAGTGGCAGAACATAGTGTGGACTCACTGGTTGCTGATTTTGAATGGTGACAAAATTAGCTGCACATTCGTAAAAATTCTCATAAAAGCCAAAAACTGTTTATGAAATGTGAAAAATCCAAAATAGTGTCTATCTGGAAACAAGAAAACTGTTTTTGTTTGTTTTTTTGTTTTGTTCGCAGATCCTCCATGTTTGCCATTTATATTAGGACTCCTATAGCCACTGGCTTAGAAAGGATCAGATGATTATAACCTCACTGAATGAATTAAGCATTCTATCATGGAAAATCCAATTGGCAACCAAATTTTTAAATTGAGTGATACCTAATCAATTTCAACTTGTGAAATTAAGAAAGTACCAATCCTTTTAAAACCCTTTCCTGAATCCGTTTTTATTTTTACCATTATGGAGGGTATTATTTCCATCCATCTTCTTCAGCTGCTTAACTGGTGTCGGGTTGCAGGGGCAGCAGTCTAAGCAAAGACACCCAGACTTCCCTCTCCCCGACCACATTTCTATATTTTTGACATATCTCCCAGCCTAAAACTGTACAATATATAATACACATGTATCAAGTGAGGCCTTTGTATTCTACTTTTTAAATGTAAATTTAAATTGATCTCACAACAGAAAGTTAATCCTTGTCATTCCACATGGTGTCCAAATAGAGGTTTTTGTAGAATAGTCCTTTTTAACTGTCTCTGTATGAGGCAGTTCAGTGTTCAATAGCACCACATGTTTTGTAATCCCATTAAGAAAAAGATGGGCCACTGTCTCTTTGCCAGCTCGTGCCTTATAGTGCCGTCCCCTTTGTTAACAGTCTGATTCCCTCAGTGGTTCAAAGGGGGCACGAAGCTGAGCTCCCTTTTTCCTGTCAGGTGCCTCAGAGATGAAATGCGTCCGGGCATGTTTGGCAATAGAGTCTCACAGTGATATTGTCCTGTGAAACCAGGGCTGAGCAAACAAAGTGCAGAATTGAGGAGACCTATTAAAGCAAAGGAAAAGCACTGTATTCACCTGCTGTGAGTGACTTTGTGCTCCCCATCTATTTTCTTCTTTGGTTACTAAACTTTGGAGTAGTGGTAGCACTAAAAGTACACCACGGTAGTAAAATATAGCATAAATGCTGTTGATAAAATCTTTCAACAATTGCTTTAGTTAAATAAATTTGATGTTGACACTAATCTCTCCTCTTTTTTGATGGTGTTACCATACCATATTAAGTTACAATGGAAAAATATGATTTGTTTTGTCAAACTGAGGAAAAATAGATAATTTATGGCTAAGCAGCCAGTGCATATCAACTCACTGTTATGCTCCAGTAAAAATAGTTTGACTCAATACACATACAGTTTCATTCTTCACATTAAAGGGACAAATCCTGAACGAGGAAAAAAACACCTTTCAGCATAATTTCATTATAGAGTTTCTGTTCACACACTGTGAGAAAAATATTAATGGATTTTACAGTCAGTCACTTTTCTCCTAATGGTCGCTGTTGTTTTTATTATCTGTCCTCCTTATCCTAGAAAGTACAATGGCCATATAGACAATAAGCCGCTCACAGTCCCCAAGGACATAGACTTGCAGCTGGATACGAAGAGCATCACTGAAGTTGACACATTAGGTATAAATCATTGAGCAAATGTTTGTTTTTAATGTTGATTATCCCTTCTCTAATGAGTGCATGCTGTTTTTTTTTTTTATAATTTTATTCAATTATTCTCTTTTATGCCGCCAGCTTTGCACTACTTCCCAGAGTTCCAGTGGCTGGTTGATTTCACAGTAGCTGCAACTGTAGTCTATGTGATAACAGAACTGTACTACAGTGTGGCTCAGCCATCGGGGGAGATGAACATCAGTGTGGTCTGGTGCCTACTAGTACTTGCCTTTGTTATGTATCCTTAAATAAGTCACCCTTTTGCATTTGTTGGGTAAACTGTTCTTTATATCAACAACAAACAATGTGTATTTGAATCAGGTCCTTTACTGTCTCCACATAGCAAGAGAGATTCAAGGAACATTCTAAACTGCTCAAACTAATTCATCCTCCCCTAAAAGAAATGCCTTCATGTTATTTCCTTGGTCTATACATGATGGCAATGCTGAGGTGTCATTGTTGTTTCCTCCCAGACATGAATGGATAATTTATCACAAATACCCAATACTGAATTCTTGTTCGTATAACATTCTTTACTTACGTAATTGCAGGCTTTAGATTCACTGACTTTTGGCATTTGTTTGTTTCCTTTGCTATTTTTTATTTTTATGTTTGAGCCTGCTTATATTCAATGTGTCGTTCTGTAAAATTAGCAAGCGGATTTTAGCCATGTTCACAAATCAGTCACGGATGTGCTGATATCTAAAATATAACCATAAGTACCATTCTTTCAGGGTCCTGTAAAACTAGCTTTCTAGAGGATGCCTTATGAGACATTTGTATTTTGGAAAGGAGACAATCAAGCAGAAAGCCTCTGCTCTAAATGGATACACTATTTCTGGTACATACCTCACATCTGTAGGCTGCAAAAACCTTGATTTCATTTAAGCAAACCTGTTTCCTGTAGTAAGTTTTCTGTGGTTATGTTTCATTATTTTTATTGACTACCGTCCTATATATGTCATAGGTTAAAGTTGTCTGTAAGCTGCCAAATCAGTTTTAGAATGCAGCAGTGGTGGTGAGGAGCAATAAAATGATGCCTATAGCTCCTACCGGTTTGACTGCCAGGACCTTTATGCTCCACAGGTACCTGCTATTTTGCTACGCTGAATGATAGTTTAATAGTATGCATTATCCTTGCCACCAACCACAGGAATCAATCTTTCCACTGCTCCTGGTAAACCTCAGCTCACTGTGGTCAGATGGTATGTCATTTCCTGCCCACGTTGAAAATTGAAGGCCCCATTTTCACAGCCCAACAAACTGATATGCTTTGGGAGAAGTACTGGGGAACAGATGAAACGAAACTCTGAAGATGAGGGGAATATGTTGGCCCAATATATGTGTTAATGGAGCACTTGATTTCAGTTTTCTATTTCATCTTTGATGACAATATTTAAGACTCATGACCTGGAGATCAGCACTACTGCTCTGTTATCCCTCACTGATAACACTTGAATAGCATATTCCTCAAGTATTTGCATATAATAGAACCTACTATGTTTTACATCAATGTATAAATATAAAGCAATATCCTCTCCTTTGGTGAATGTTTACAGATCAATTCAGAGTACATGAAATTTATTCCACCACATGATAGCTCAAACATGGCTCAAATTCTCATTTTAGCATCATGCTGGCTTGAACTGGTCTGGCAAATGTTTGTGCAGCTGCAGTTGAAGACCCGAATAAGGGTTAGAAAAGGGAAGGGGAGCTCTATTAAATTAAGCACAGTTCTTTTAAACGACTTATAGGGAGTAAAAAAATGTGCACACTGTGACCCCAAATTGTGCAGGGGACCTGGAGTTTCATCACCATGGTGACCAGAATTAGCTTTAGAAACAAGTTTATATGAAGACTTCATATCAGGGTTGCTGGAACTGCATAATATACAATTAGGACTCCAGTGCCATCCATTAGTGCCGAAACCCCGCCCTATTGGGTACTTTCTATCCAATGCCCTGTTGTAGCGTTTGTGGCATTAATGGGGATAAAGTTCACATAGGGCTTAGGTGTACACAAACTGCTTAGGGTGAAGTATAAAACAGCGTTTGTGTTCAAAATATTACAAAGTTGGCTTTTACGTTGTTAATTTCCCACCCATGTGTCTTATTTCCTTTGAATCTTCTAAAGGCGATTTAATATGTCAGCAAAGCTGGTCTTTAAATGTTCATGTGTTCCTGAAGAATTTTCCTTGACTCTTAACCCTTTAGTAAAACCCTTTTCTCTCTAACGGCCCACTACTTCAAGTTGGAGGAAGGAGGCGAGCGCTCACTCTGTATTACTTTCGCTTTCTTCTTTTTTGTCAAAGCCATGGCCATTCTTATTGTTACTGAAAACTACCTGGAGTTTGGGCTGGAAACTGGTGAGTGCCACACCATTCCGTGCTTCTTTCTCTTGAACCCTCATTACCCTGACATCTTGGCCTGAGTATGTGTGTTTGTTAAACGTTTCTTAATTTCCAGGTTTTGCCAACTTCTCTGATAGTGCTCTACAATTCCTGGAGCACCAGGGCTTAGAGTCACAGTATGTGAATTCTCAGTATTATCACAGTGTCTGTTTTTCCCTGCTATCACACATTTTTTGAGTTATGAAATTACATTTGAGTTGCACCATCTCCTTGACAGGGGTCCTATATCTAAACTCACCTTCAAGCTGATCCTGGCCCTACTCTGCTCCTTGATTGGAGCATTTTTAACTTTCCCCGGGCTACGTTTGGCCCAGATGCACCTGGATGCACTCAATGTGACCACGGCCAAATTTACACAGTGAGTCAATATGATCACCTTCACTTTAGACTTATTTATTTCTAGTTAAAACCAATATGAAATCATCCTCTTCCATTTAATCTTCAACACACCGAACATGGCAGAGTGACTGTTTTTCTCAAGAAATGCTAGCACTGCCTGCGTACAGTTGTGTGCTCATCATGTGTTCCTGAAAACTCTGGTAAGATTCTTTTGTCGACGAGTGCATTTGAATTGCAAATGCTTTACACCATACATAGTGATCTTTTTAGCTAAAGAAATATAGATATGCATTCATTTTATTTGAGATATCTCAAGATATTCTGTAGCTCTTACTTGTTCTGTCCTAACTGTCCTTGCTACTGATAACACCACAGTTCCCCACTGTGGGATGAGAAGAGCATTGTCTTAACTTATCTTGCATTAATGAAAATACATTTCACAATGTCACTCCACTGAGTCACATTTTCCCTGAAACAATTAAGTATTTATTTTAGTCATTTAAAATGAATATTTTTGAAGGCCTGGATTTCTGCATGTTTTTTTCTGGGGAAATAAATGGACCCACTGCTCCAGTGTAGCTTTCCTTTGTTGATTGCAGCTGAAAGTGGACAACGACATCCATGTCTCCCCATGTACCGTAAATACATGGTGTTTATCAGCAGTTAGTCATCACAAATTCTGAAAACTCTTTAATCCCTGTAACATTGACCTGTGTATATACATAAATAACAAATGTTGGTCACAATATTTCAGGTGTAATAGGTAGCTGTGCCTGTTAAACCTCAAAGCATTATTAATAATTAGAGCCTTTTTTTTGGAATAATCATTTACCTGCTGACATCCAAGGAAAAGGGATCATCATTTGCTTCCAGTTTTCTTTTGATATAAGAACACCGTGATCAAATATCAAGTCTGAACATATCTTGAATGTCCAATAAGATGAGGGTAGTAGTTATGCTCTAACCTCTTGCTATTTTGGGGGCATCTAAATGAGAGTCCTCTGTGTGTCAGATGAGAGCCACTATTTCAAACCTTGCTGGTGGGCATGTCTCTGACCATTATAGGGGTACAGAACAGTGAGCATATCACATCCCAATAATCCATTTTGGCATAGCAGTCTCTCTAAAATGGCCTCCTTTCCCAGACTGTCACAAAATTACCTCTTCAGATCCTGTCACTAGTATGGATTATCTCCAAGCCCTTGTTAATAATCTTACCATTCTTGATAGGGGAAATCTACAAGTGTGGACTGTATATTTCAATTTGGTTTGAAATTAAAATTCTAATTTCATTTTTTAAGATGTCTGTCATTCATGCTAATTTTTTTTGTACTTGTATGTTGTTGCTCAGATGTGATATCTTCCTCTGTCGTTTAGAACTCTGCTTCATATCAACTTCCTGTCTCCTCTCATCATGGTCCTGCTGTGGGTGAAGCCCATTACCAAGGAGTACATAATGAACCCTACTCTGGGAAAGGAAAGCATGCCTTTGTGAGTATAAGGAAGGCTGCGCTGCTGGCTGAGTAAATATAAGAAATGTAAAGGAATTTTAACAAATCAGCAGCCTTCTATTGGTTTGCATTAAAAAGAATAACTCTTCTTGTTGATGTGCAAACACATTGTCTGTTCATGTTGCTTTTGTTGGAATCTTAGTTCATGTTCTAATTTACTTTAGCTACTGATGGTGACCAATACACTTAATAGCAGATCAAATTTAGACTGATGACTGTAACAATAGTCCCTGGAAACAATTTTAGCAATCAGCGTAATCCTTTTTGTGATTCCCCTCCCATCCCCTTACCCCCTTGGTTGTGCATGACTCCTTGCGCTTACCAGTCTCTCTTTTCTATCTCATTGTGGTGGTCTATGGACCAATAGCACAGTTGTCACCCCTTCATTTTTTTCCTTAACTCACCTCATTCTTCTGATTAATATCAGGATGGCTGAGCAGACATATGATACATTGCGGTTATGGACCATCATCCTGATGTGTATGCTCCGGCTGGCTATGATGAGACATCATTTGCAGGCCTACCTCAACCTGGCTCAGAAGGGTGTTGACCAGATGAAGAAAGAGGCCGGGCGGATAAGTACTGTTGACTTGCAGAAGATGGTAATTTAAATAATTTGCTTCATAGGCCTGTCTGTGTCTGACTGTCTTATCAGTGTTAAAGATCGGAGAAGGTAATCCTTGATTAGTCCCATATCAAAGAAATTTGTATCTTTCTTTCCATTGTAACCATCTAGAATGGGTCTGCTTTGTTGGATTTACAAAAGATATGATTGTGATTTAACCCTTTCCATTTAAAAACATTTAGTGGATAAGCTACTCGATTAGATTATGCTACACTAAGTTTGGGGTTACCAAAGTGGGTATTGATGGGGTTGTAATACTAAGGAGGGGTAGGGGAAGATTTTTAGAAATCAAATAAATTTAAAAAATTATTTGAATTAACCGATTTTAAGAAAGATGTTTACAATGAATAAAATGGAGAAGTCACTTTGAAAGTTGGGCGTATGTTTTTTTTTTTTTTTTTTGTGCTTCTGACATTTCTTATATTTATAAATTATTTTAGCAAGTATTACATTTTCCCCAGCCGAATGAGAAAGTCAAGAAAAGTTTACCATGCCTACTTTGGCAACGAATTAGCATAAAATTTGCAATATAGTAACTTCAGATGGGCAAGAAATTATTGAAAATTCTGCAAATGAGCAAAATGTTAAAACAAGATTTTGTTCATGTGCAGATGTGAGGGTTTGCAGAATTGAAAGGGGGTTGAGGTACAAGATACCATTATTTTGAGGGCATGAAATATTGGATAATGTCTGAACTAAGTTTATAAGGATTTTTTTCTTCTTCAGATGTATATGATGTGTATTAAAGGATTGTTTACTTTTAACATCCCCAGGTTGCACGTGTTTTTTACTACTTATGTGTCATCGCACTACAGTATGTGGCACCGCTGGTGATGCTGCTACATACAACTTTGCTGCTAAAAACCTTAGGTGAGCCACACAGTGCTTGCAGATTCTCCTTTTTAGAATATCTCAGTGCATTCGATTTATTCATATCCCGGCCCTGTTACTGCAGGTGGACACTCCTGGGGATTCAGTCTTGAAGAAGACCTGCCTTGCACTCATGAGATGGACTCTGATTCTGCAATGGCTGCTACAACAATAGCAGCCCCACCACCAGCTTCAGTTGTAGAAACAGGAGCACGGGCGTCAGTTGCCCAGCTGTCAGTGGCCCTGGGGGGCTTGCAGACTGTCTTTAGTCCTTTGCTTTTCAGAGGTCTTTTCTCCTTCTTCACATGGTGGATTGCTGCCTGTCTCTTCTCCACCTCCCTTTTTGGTCTCTTTTACCACCAATATCTCATGGCAGCATAGCATTGCCTTTGAAACAGTGGCATCTGGACTTCCACAGAGCTGCAACATGTTGGGCCTGATAATAAAGGCTTGCATGAGAGCAACAGAGGCCTGTCAATGACTGCTCCAAAACACTTTTCCTCTCTTCCCTCTGACTAACCATATCATCAGAGCTCCTGGTTCAACCTCCAGTGCTTCCTCCTCAGATGACCTCTGTGAACTCCTGTCATAGTTTGTATAACATTCATTACCTTTTTATTTGGAGAGACAGATTTATAAACTTTTAATAACAGACAAAATGATGCTTTAGACTAATACCCCAAGTCATGAGATTGGTATACTAACAAGCATCTGTTTGTAGTATTAAATTTGAATGTGGTAATATATTGTATCCCAGATACTGGCACCAAGTTATACATGCTAAATGTAATGTGACAGTTGTGCACATTTGTTTCGGGAAAGAATCAAGTAGGTTGGCATTTTCTGTTTTTATTTTTTGTTTGACATTTTCATGACTATTGACATGGAAGGACTTAATCTACTTACGACATCAGACTGGTTTTACGTTGGCGTTAGGTGCTTAAGTAAGCCCTAAAACCTGGGGTCAGTTGTTGCCTTCCTGTTGAAACTTTTCAGCAGTAACCATTTAATGTCAATGGTATGGACATTCATTCACAATAGATTTTAAAGTCCTGAGTCATGTAACCATTTATAAGGGGTTTTGTTTTTGTTTTTTCCTTGACATTTTCAATGGTTAGGATTAAGTTATCCCCTTTGGTACATTTTTCATGTTTAAAAAAACAAATGTGTTAATTTATAAATGTTTTTCTTCCCAAGGGACAAGTGTTGTATCGTCTTAAAATGGTTCTGGAAGGACCACTGCAACTCTTTGTCCCAGAAAAGAGGCTGCAGATTTTCTCAAATAGGGTGGTTTGACAAAACCTGTTGTGGGTAGGGGGAGGACAGATGAAGGAGAGTCATGTTGACATGAAGCTTATTTATTTAAATGTGTCGAATCCAACTTTTCCTTAAGGACAAACCAAGGTTCTTATGTAAAAGACGTTCCAATAAATTGGCGATGTTCAATTTACATTGCTACCTTCAGGCTTGATCTGAGCCATTTTAATACGGAGGGTAAAAGAGTTTTTGAGCTAATGATTTAAAGGGAGGACATCACTTGACCACACAACTCAGTATGAGTCTGTTTGTGTGTTTGCATGTGGATCTCGGTTGGGGATCATCTCCGATCTGAAAGGTCATTGTTAGCAAGAGATGTCAGCTACTGTTGATAAGCTAATGCCTTTTCAATACCTTTATTATTTTAACTTTGATCAATCCAATGTTTTTAAACATTTTTGAGAGCGGTCTTTGTTTTGTTTGTCTGTTTTCAATGGATCAGTTTGTCGATCTTTAAAACCTTTGATTTTTAAAATGGTGCCAAGTGAGTCTCTTTATCTGTCCCAATGACTAGATTGAGTAAATTTTAGTGTTTAAACAATAACTGAACTGCAACCCTCGGGGCCTTATTTTTTCTGCATCACAATAACAAACAGCAGATGTCACATACACAAAAAGGACAAAGCAGTATTTACGTTACATTACGTACTCTGGTTGGTGTATATATACACACAGGCAGTTCTTCTGGGCCAAAATTAATATCCAGTCAGGAATCTTAAGTGGTGGAACACAATCTGTGGCATTTTATTTCATCGTTGTATTTATGTATTTCAGATATGTAATTTATGAAATCCAGTTCTGGCTTTTGCAAAATTTATTTTTACATAATGAAGAATCACCATATCACTTTCGTTTTTGTTTTTTTTTTGTTTTGTTTTCTTTCAGGGGTTTTTCATCTTTCTGGTTCAATGATGAAGCTTCACTTTGTGTTTCTTTTAAATGATGGGGGAAAGTGCACATAAGGAATGTATCAATCCTGCCTAATTTCTTGATTGTTATCATGACAATGATTTGTACAGCTGATTGAAAATCCCCACCACTACACTTCCTAAACTCTTTACTACCAATTTTTAACCTGCTTATAGGTAGGTCCAAACAAAATCTTATGTCTCTTTATTTATCTGGTACTTTATTTTCATATTAAGGCCTGCAAACATTTCTGATTTAATTTTTTTTTTTTTAGTGTATGGTGATGTAAATCAGTTTAATAAGTATTTGTTTTTCTTTTTCAAAGTACAGATATACTTGCAGTTTTAATTGGCCTTCATGAGGCGCTGTTTCTTCAGTTTGTTACCACTAAAACTGTTTTATTAATAATTTTAGGGTTCAAAAAGTTGTTTTTTTCTCATGTATTTATTTCTTTTTCAGAATTAGTCTTGAATAAATTGTGGTCTTTGAAGGAACTTGCTTAATGTATGTCTAATCTTTTGGCTTTATATATGACATTAAAAGTGGCACCACAGGAAAGGAGAGTGGGGCACTTAAGGTGCATTGTCATCTCCAAGCAATGCCTCATAATTGTTGTCATATTACACTACATCACAAGGTAATATAGGTCCTGGTCAGTAAACAGTGGAATATGATATGTATGTGTGTGTATTTATTTATTTATATATATATATATATATATATATATATATATATATATATATATATATATATATATATATATATATATATATATATACACAAATTATTAAAAAAAAACATAGTGTGTGTATTTATATATTTTGGTGGTGTGCG
>CAAKHD010003338.1:0-18401 GCA_901007705.1 Fistularia tabacaria | reverse complement strand
CACAAGGTAATATAGGTCCTGGTCAGTAAACAGTGGAATATGATATGTATGTGTGTGTATTTATTTATTTATATATATATATATATATATATATATATATATATATATATATATATATATATATATACACAGAATTATTTGCAAAAATGACAAAGTCTGTGTACTTATTTAGTTTGGTGGTGTGCTGGCTGATGATAGAGAATGATGAACAACTTCATTAATGACAACAACTCACCAAATAAAATCAATCATTCAGCCTCCCCTCTCCTTCCCTCTACATAAAAGGCATGTCACAGCGCCGTTCATGTTTTTTCTCAAATTCCATGTTTTAATCATCAAATCATTTTTTTACAAGGATTAGGAGAACTGACTGATTTTGTACCTCACCAGTTGTGGAAAGCTGTTCTTTATCTTGAATAAAGTAGTGTGGTTTTTGTACATGGACTATTTTTTTGGCTTTGAATTCAAAACGTGTGTGTGTGTGTGTGCGTGTGTGTGTGTGTGTGCGTGCACGATAAAGAACCCCACGGTCATGTAATGTGTTCAATATATTCATGATGGTGCCCAAATTAAACATTTTCCTCCATGTTACATATACTGTATCTCTTGCTTGTATTGGGAAACTAGTACATAAGCTCTAATTAATCATTTAATGTATTCTGTGCAGAGGAATTAATTCTTTGGAAACTCTTTTTAGACATTATTTGGAGAATTCTTTTAACAGTTTAGATACAATTTAATAGAATGTTCTGTATTGTAGTATTGTAGTATTACTGTCCTGCAAACTGATTCAGGCAATCAGTGAACACCATTTTTCCTATAAATATTGATATGAAATGGCAAATTCTTCTTAACTCCTCTTAATGCAAGGTTCTCTTTTGGTATAACACCCATATAAACCTTGAGTGTGTATTGTCCACATAAAGTGGAAACCTTGTAGGATGTGCTCATTCAAAGGTAGATGGATCAATAAAGCTTCCAAAACTAGTGGAGAGGTTCCTTTATGGATTGGGAAAAAAATGCAGTCAACAGAGCTATTGAAATGAAAAAGATTGTTGTTTTTTTTAATCCAGTCGGGTTAAGAAAAACTTAGATAACTTCAGCAAAATTGTTCTTTGATAAACATCCTTTAACCTTTATTTGCACATCAATTAGGTCTGTGTGACAGTCTCCTTGTGGAAGTTATGGTAACGTGTTTCTGAGGAAAACTTAGTGTGGAATATCTCGTGAGGGACCCAAAGCTGCCTCAAAAAGACTTTATTGTTTTTCAATCTTGTAACAAATTTATTGTGATTCAGCATTATTGTTGTGATGATCTTTTTTTTTACGAACTGACAATTTAATAGCATCATTGGCTATACACTGTCTTTATTTAGTTGTCCATTGCTCAAAAGGTTGATTGTGGAGATGAACTGATGAAATGACAAATAATTCAGGACGACTCCTGATGCTTGCTGTTCTGTGGCTAGAAGATCCAGACAGTTTATGCAGGTCTTGAGTGCTCTTGCTCACATGACTGGGAAAACTGGACCACCAAATGTACGTATAGGTGAATACAGATAGATGGGATAGCTTTCACAACAGGCCTAAGGAGAGGGTCCACTCTTCCACTCAGTTCTTGAGAAAACAGGAAAAAAACTGAAAACAAAATACAATGACGGTAAACATAAAGATAAACTGTTATAATGATAGTAATTTTACAAATTCAGCAACGCTCGTTTTGTTTTTTTTAATCATAGATCGAAACTCTTCATCTTATCCCAGACTTGAAAATTCCTGCTGAAAGTAAGAGAGAAAAGCAGTTAATCGCATTAACTGGATATGCTTGCAAACAGACAAAAAGGGAGGATGAGAAAGGAGTCCATTGCATGATGGAATAATTAAGGCACTCTAGACCTGGAATGGATTTAGGAAGGCCTGAGATGGTTTCAACAACAGCTACTGATACAGCTATTACTACAACAAGCTTTATGGAGAAGCACAGTTTAATACTACTCTGAATATAAAGAGGGCATCTGACTCCTTCACCTCTTGGAGTCCTCGTGATGCCAGTGCCGATGAGGAGAGGTTGCCTTATCAATTCCGTCTGAATTTAAAAGTAAAAAAACAAGAGGCAGGTCATTCAGACATTCCTCTTGAGTGAGTTTTATTGACTGCTTTTCCCATCTCATAGAGCGGAGTGGATCTCTGCTGGGGAAAGAGCAGACTGTCATCTTGCAATGTGAAAAAAAATCATAATGATAAATAAATTAATGCATAAATAAAATGAATATGACAATATTCTCCGTCTAGATGTTTAATATGTTAACTGAGCCAAGAATAATGAGCACTGCATTTCTGACAGCATAGCTTGAAATATATACAGTAATTTCTATTGGTGCACTTTTCATTTTTCACATTTTTTTTCTAACGTTCAGATCATTTTCAAGCTTTTGTTTATTTACTTCGTCCTTCATTCATTACCCCGTTTCAAAAACCCTTCCTTCTTCCTTCATTAATTACTCCTTTTCAAAAACCCTTCCTCCAAAATTTACAGACAGGTTCATCGTTTTTGTTTTAATTATTTGGGTTATTCAAGGTTCTAACTTGCAGGTGTTTGGATATGGTATACAGCCCTAAGATATTAAGAACAAATAGATAAATTGTTACAGATTAACCAAAAATTACATGTAGTAAATTACTGTAACAATTTATTTTTAAATCTGACAATTATTCATACCTTTGTATCAATATTTCTCTTACCTCCTTGTGACCAAACACTACATAAGGACAAAAAGCTTTTGGAGGAGCAATAGTTAAATGTTTCCCATATGAATAATCATGAATAGCAGCCAAATTTCAAGACTACATTGACTTTATATCTGGGAGCAGCTAACAAACACATCCCACTAAAACTGACCTGTTTATACATAAATATATTTTTTTATGTTACACATCAAATTTATGGAAAGTTAAGGGAGAAGCAAGAAGGAAATATCTGCTGTTGAAATAAGAGCCAGTTGCAGAATGTTTGATTGAGATCAGCGTGTTGCAGTCACCTCACATGAAATGCATATAATTATCTATTCATTACCATGACAACAACAGAAAAGGTAGCACCAACAGTAAGGTGTGTTCAGCTGCAGTGAGCATTTCAAGCTGATACTCACACAAAGGGCTGGGGAATAGCCATGGAAATTATTTAATGCATGTCTGAAATTATATACTTCCCTTATAGCAGGAGAGAAATGAAAGAGTTGAATTATGTAAATCAAAAATTAATTGATACTGATCGAGGTGATAACTGAAAATATACGCACAGTGGTTTAGATTAAGAAGTCACATCATATTAAACACATAGTTTGCTTAATTGTTTAGAAATAATTATTCAGTTACATTAAATGGTTTAGTACAATTGATTGGACTGCATGCTCTTAACCACTAGTTTGTTATCAGACAGATTTGCGTGTGTCATCTGGCAAGGTGAGGTTGCATACACATGTGGTATTGTCCAATTACACCTAAGATCCCCTCATCATTTACATACACTCAGCTGGAGTGTATGACTGTGCGTAGGGGATAATGGCAAAGAGGGAAAATGTAACAAGAGAAACAAAGATAAAGCCTCTAATCTAACAAACTACATTCTATTCTGGTCATGGTTACATTTCACAGATCCAGAAACTCATGCTGTATGAAATGGCTGACTGCACTCGTGGTAATCGCTGCTGCTCTCACATGAATTCATCGAGATGAACAAGGATCCTGAGGGAGTTCCCAAGCCTCATTGTTGTAGGCCTTTAATTAGCGAACCCATGATAGACACTGTACTGTGTAGCATATACACTGTGCTATGCGTGGTAGCTGCTTTGTGTGTGTGTATGTGTCTATGTGTGTATGCGTTATATATGTGTGTGTGAGTGTGACAGTGTGCTTGTTTGTGTGATTATCCGTTCATTCATTTGTTAATGCGACATAAATTGACAGTCCTTTTTTTTGATATATCCAAAATGTAGCATTCATTTTTCCTCTCAATCCACCTTTCTCAGGTGATGTGTTGTGAGTGGATTTTGCATGCCTTCAAACGTCCATACAAAAACAATCAAACCTGACTTCAATTTTTCAAAGAAATGCTTATCATTTTACAATTACTGCATATAAAAAGCCTTTGCTTTACTGTTGCAAAGAGTTGTGTTAGCGTGAAATATTCTATATTCCATACATATACATAAACAACAAGGTGGTACATTCTGAGATTTTAAAGAAAGGGCTGATCTGAAAGGATGATCGCGAATAACTTTGATGACAACATAACAAATTATTTGGTCAAGCTTGCTCAGTTTTGTCATCCTTACTAAGAACCCTACTGTCTAAGCATCCTCAACAACAACCAATAAAGTTGACTGCCCCCTAGTGCCAACATCAAAATGTAATAACTGGGGAACGGGATGGTGGTAATGGTGGTGGGGGTGGGGAGGGTGACTTGGTAGCAAGTGCACAAGCTCAGACATCAAGGCTTCTCCATGGCATTAGTGCTGCACTTTTTTCTCTCCTTGCATGTTGAAATGACGATGGTAATGCAAAGGGAGGAAGGGCCTCAGGGTGAGTATGGAGGAATAAGCATTGATGAGATCTTTGCTATGCAATGCTGCATCATGTGATATTAGTGCCATTCATAGAGCGATGTGATTGACAGTTGATTGAACAATATGTAAGAAGTGCACAGTTGTCTTCATCCATTTTTCATGTCTGAATTGCTGACATTTTCACACATTCCAGAAAATTGGGCACTGAAAGTGGGACAAAGGAGCTGCAACCTACAGTGTAATGTGTTCTCAAGGTTTTTTCTTTTTTTTGGTACAAAGAAAGAATAATAAAAACATTTCTATAATTGTTTCCTTTGTTGCACTCAAAGGAAGGACTAACAAATACCCTTATATAAGCATACCTGTCCCTACACACACACACACACACACACACACACACACACACACACACACACACACACAACATGCATTATTTTGCTTCCAGGGAACCTGTTGTTTTACGTACCTCAACTCCAACAGACTTTTTGTGTTATGTTTTATTAGGGTGATGATACACATTGCATCCACCGAGTGCCTCCATCTCCAGGTCCTCCAAGACACTGTTTTATAGCCCATTTTTCAATTCAGAGTCTGCTCTCCGGAGTAGATAAGAATTAGATGAGCGAATTGAATATTCTGGATAATTTTGAATTACATGACATGAATTTTAAGCCTGTTGCCAAAGAAATGTTAATCTTTTTAAATGTATTTGTTTTGTTTTTTTATTGTTTTCTATGATGACTCATTTTTTCCCTGTGTTACATCTAATACATCAGTACTTATGCTAATCCTATTGTAGTATCTTGGTGTCTACTTTGTGACAAAATGTGGGACAATTGCGTATCCCTCAGTTCATGTGTGGTTGACTCATGGGGAAATATTATTTGCTATTTGAAGTACATCTAAGTGATAATGTAATTATTTTAATACTTTTTACTCATTACTACCCATTATGCAAAACTCAAAAAACAAAACGTTGCAGACACTTGTCATTGTTTCAGCCTCTCAAACATGACCTTGCTGGGAGACTCAATTTCGCATTTAATTGAGAACATCACATGCTGAAACCTTGTTGCTTGAATGACCCCTGACCTCTTTGTGTGACCTGCGAGAGCACACGCTGACCACTGAGGAGGGTAGCAGGTCACCAGTCATTCAAAGGCATCCCAAGGGGATATGGGCCGTTGACACTGCTGGACCCACAACTTTCCATAGCTCAGCTTGCATACTGAAGCAGAAGTGCATTCAGCCGTGAAGTTTGCTGAGAAGACATGGAAATCTGGGTGTTATGAGGACGAGTGAATAACCTGGATCTGGAAAGTCTATCTACAATTTATATTTGTGTTTTTTAATGTTTGTTTGTGTCCCTTTTTAAGCCAGTGCCAGATACACACACACATACATACGCACACACACTAGAAAACTTTCTTTGCCTTGCAATAGTTCTCACAGTGAAAGAAGAGCAGCTAAAAAGAAACATGGAACATTCATCATTATTAATTTGGCTTCTAATAAAAAAAACTGAGAATTATATATCACTGTTGGCATATTATGGAGAGAATACGAAATAAAAATGCCTGGTTCCTTTTGTATGCATTTCTTTTCGACTTCCTACAAAAACTCTATTATCTGGTAGTGGCGAATGCACATTAAGCAAGAAAAGCGTCATCATTCATCTTCCACAATGCATTGCAGTTTTAAATGATGGTATTGCGCTTAGAAGGAAAAAGTGGAGGAGGAAAGAAGGGCCGGGATGGAGAGGAGGTAGGCTGCTGAAATAAAGGAAAGTATGTAATCCACACACACACACACACACACACACACACACACACACACACACACACACAAACACGGACAAAAACACATGCGCCTCAGCCTGAAGTCAATGGGAAAGATTATGCTCGGCCTTATCCAGTTGGGCCTGTCAGATTTATGTCGAACATCAAGGGAATCTCGGCGGTATCCAACCTCATCCATCAGTGCCGTGTCTGGGTCTCTGTGTGGTCAAAGTCCAGGACCGAGGCTGGGCAAAGAGAGCTAAAGGAGACTATAGGTGTCTGTGTTATTGTGTTGGGGTGGGGGCATCTGAACCAGGAGTGGTTGCTAGGGCACACAGCCCTTGGCATTCCCCACTGTCTGGCATCCCATGGTGCAATGTGAGCAGTAGTCCACAATAAGTCACCAGTGGAGGTGAAAAGCACTGTCACGGAGATGAAAGAGTGCTTCCCCCCTGCCCCTGATCTGTGAGAGAAAAATGAAAAAGACAGACAAATATGTGGATGAGGCAGGGGAGAGAGTTTTTAGAAAGCGTAAAATCGCTCTCACTGCATTTCATGTCAATATGTCTCACATTTGAAATCCTTATTATAGATTGAGGAGAAGGGATGTGCTTTCATTGTTCGGAGACATGCTCCATCACAGGCACTCACACATGCTCACACAAACACATGTCTGTGCACAGACAGCAACACAAATGAACACTTCCCTTGCTGGGGCACCTTTGCCACACCATTCACCCCATTTGTTTTGCACTCTGTAACCTAGCAACAATTTAATTAAAATAGTATCAGCAAAAATAGAGGCCCTTTTTCTTGACTTGCAAAGATTTCTCCCAGACATAATGCTTTCCAACATACTGTGAATAAACAAGTGACGCCATGTCTGCCTCTCTGTTGTGCCCTTGAATTGTTCACCGCAATTCTTCCCCAACCAAAACCTATAGCTTGCATCATTGACACCTGATTGGTTGAAGGTGCTTGGCATCATATATCAGGTGTCCTGGCTCTACGTATTCTTTAAATGGCCACAGATTTAATACAAGACATTATCATGCCACATAGTAGAACAAACAAGGCCATCACCCCTCTGTCCTACACAGTAGTATATCAGGATAACAAACTCCCCCTTCATGTGTCTTGCTTCCTCGTTTTTTGCTAAAAATGGCACGACATTTGGTCTTTATACGTATGCCAAGCTCAGGCAATGTGGAGCAATTAATGGAAATGTGAAGCAGCTCTAGATGTCAGTGTATATTTGAGTCGCTGTCAGTCATACCACTAACACGACTGCATTGGTTTGAGAAACAAACAATGGAGCAGTACTGAGGTAAAGGGATGTCAAAAATCTCTGTTTCACCCACCGTCCCCCCATATTTCTGGATCTCTATACAATTAATGGATGCCCCTATGTACCTATATATAAGAGAGTATTCAAGTTATCTGCTCTTCCTTGCTTCTCAGTAATGTAACATTCTGTATGGTGCTGTTGCATTAGAATGGGATATACTGATGCTAACACTTTCACAATGAAAGAGCTGTTATCATTACTTAAAAGAAATCCAGTGAAAGTCAATTGATCCTCCTAGAAAATTATATGGTTGACCTCCAATTCAGGTATGTTCATATTTTCCTGAAAAATAGCATATGTCTTTATTTTAGGCCCCATCCTTTCACATGCAGACTATTTCTATATATGCAGCACAGCAAAACTACCTCACATACTGCAATTCATCCATCCAAGCATTTAGGCCAAGAGGAACTGGAAAGAGTTAAGAAATGTAAAAGAATAAAATCACACATGTTAATAGTCACTGAGAAAATTACTTAATCCTAATTTAACAGGGTGCCAGTGCTGGGCCATTTAGTAAGATCTTTGCAATATTAAAAAAAAGTATCAGTGTGGGGAAATCCTCTTAACTTGAATAAATTGAAATTTAAGCATGTGTCTGAGGGCTTTAACAGGCCTGAATTCCTAACAGATACATGCCTCAAATTCCTATATAGAAGGTTAATGTTTGAAGAGATTTTTCTTTAATTGTTATTTTCTTTGGATTATTTTAGACACAGTAATCAGTAAGAAGCTGCCTTCTTTTGTTCTCAATGAACCTTAAAGAATTTAAATGTTCAACGAATGGACCTTCATGCATTAGCAAATCCATACAGAATGCATTTTATAGAATTTATATATATCTACACTTCAAGGGCATGGGCAAAATATTTTCATAGATGTAGTCTAAATAAATTTCTAACAATGGGATTGTTTCTGTAATAATAAGAATCTGGTATTGCCTGTAGTCTGTCTAACCATGTAAATCTTTGAGTGTGTTCATACAGTGATTTGCATAATGGCACATGATTTTGACAAGCTGGACAAGAGAGAGGAACCCCTTGACATTTTTATAATGGCACTTTAAAGAGTGGACAAGGTGGGGGAAGGGAGGAATATGTGAAACTGTAATGATGGAAAAATAAAGGGCCTGCCAGTGCATCATGCACGCAAGTGAGTCAGTGACCTACAGTCTGTTCTGCTATTCAGGAAACTGTATTTTGCACAAAAATAACTGCCTTGAAGAAAAAAAAAGAGATGCTCAAAGAGCATTTTAAATTTAATTGCAAGAATATGATGATAGTACTGCTACGCCACTCTTCCTTAAAATCATTCTTTGCTATAGTTTGTGTGCATAATCCAAAAATGTAAACAGCTCTAGCCATATACAAAGTGTTTGATTAAAATTAAATATAAGCTTATTGATGGGGAAAAGTAGAACACTTTTTATCATAACAGCTGTACTGGGTCACATCCTTTGAGATACTCATGTTGATGCTCTAAAAAATAATTTTCTTCAAAGATGACAATTTCACATTTTAGGCATAATCATAATTAACCTCAGAGCATTTAACCTAATTTATCTCAACCCCCAATGTGGATGAGCTATTTTCAAATACGTCATTAATATATTTTATAATAAACGTCTTGTGAATTTTCCTCCTGGGTTATATCAGTCAGATTAGATTGATAGAGTTCCAAATCACAGAATGGGGTGTATTTGATGGACACAGAGATCTGTGGGAGAGGCCACCGACAAATTAAAAGGTCACAGCCTTTGATGGCTCTCCTTTTTCTCTGACACACGCCACTGGGACTTGTCTGCATGACACGCGCAACAATGCCGGGTTTTCATGCAACTCGAACCGCCTAAACAATGCTGCGGCCCATCCCCATCTATCTGTCCATGGGAACATAAGGCAAACAGACAGAGTTGTCTGGGCTGGGACCTTTTCTAATTCTTTGACACAGTGTGGTTATGTGATAAACACAAGAGCACTGATAAAAAGCAGTTTGCGTAGTACAATTAGCCACAAGAAACAAAGTAAGATCAGAGTGTTTCTACATATTGAATACCGTAGAGTACAGCCAAAGAAATCTTTCTGCATTTGAAAAATTAATATTAATATCAATCACATGTTGACAAATTACGGTTATTGATGACATTTAACTAATGATAAAATATAGAGGTAACATTAGAACTGAATATACAAAGAATATAATCTATTTGCATTTCAGTTTATGGAATTTGCTCTGTGTGTTTGTGCGTGTGTGTTTGTGTTTGCATTTGCATTTTTTAACACCATTTCTAGAAGCATTAGCTGTGAGCTATACTCATTCAAGAGTGCCAATTTTAAACTTGTTTGGACATCTGTCTCAGTCCATGCTCGTTCCTTTCTTTCTGACATGCAAACACAGTCACACAACCGCTGATACCTCATTAAAATGCATAAAAACCACATGCACAATCCCGCCGCATGCATTAATTAGCACACTGGTAACAAGATAGCGTCTCCATTCACACCCTGAGCCTCTTTTATTAGCATGACAGTGGCTAGCAGCAGCCAGGGGCCCACAGGCTGCAAGGTTCTGTCCTCAGGGCCCCTGATTAAAGAGAGAACCCCCAGGATGCAAAGCTCTTGATTCCTTTCATCATTGCACCCATGCGGCGTCTCTTGGATGATCCCCGAACCACAAACTGTCAAGTATACCTGTTTCTATGGACTGGACCCCCTTCCCATCTCTTTGACTCTCTTCTCCATCTCTACACACTTCATCCTCTCAAGTCGGACCCACTCCAGTTTACTTTCTTCCATCTCAATAATTGTCACCTCCTATCTCTCGTAAAACCCTTATGGGCTTGCTTTTTTTCAGGATAGCTCCTAATACATGTATGCAAAAGCGAGACGCCTGGCTGGTGTCCGTTTTCTCTTTGCACATGGATACAGATCATAGAGGCGTGCTATTTCAGGTCAGCTAATGGATTCATGACTGCAGCCCCAGGTGACCCAGAGAAGGGTGCTCATTCTTTAAAAGCCAATCCTTATTTCTCCCTCCTATAGGAACCACCTTTCCCCTTCTCAGTGCAGAGAGATCTGGGTAGCCTTACACCTGATGTACAGGGTGGCTATCATCTCCAGGCCTCGCCCATCAGGGTCTCCTCCCATCAAGCCTGGATTTCAAGGAAAAATGTCTCATTAGCTGTGGTCCTTGAAAGATAGGCACTCAATTTAAAATTCAGTTACAAATTCCCTTTGAATGGAAAGAGAAAGCAAAGGAGAGAAGAGATGGAGAAGTCGTAGATAAAAAAGGCATGGGAGACATACCCAGTTAAGGGCTGAGGCCCTGGACCCAGAGGGACAAAAAGCAAGGAGGAATAAGGTTTGCTAAGGCACTCATAATTTCATGGCATCATTACCTCTGTGGCCGGAGATTTATGCTAATGCCATTTCAGGGATATAGGACTGGACAAAACGGGTTTAGACGGGCAAAAGGGAACCGTGTGGCTGGTTAGCCATGGCATGGGTCTGATTTTACTTATTTATTTTCTGAAGTGAGCATGTATGTGTCTAGCAGCTCACAAGGATTCACAACATTTGTATTCAAAATGCTCTCAATTTCTCAAATGTAAATATACAGACATTCCATGAGATACAAGCCCTTATCTAAACATGTTTCTTTCATTTTGTCATCCCCTGTCAAGACAGCCCAAACTCCATCATAGTTTCACTCCATTTGATACAGAGGCGAAAATCAGATTTGGCTTCACTCGGTGAACCCATTCATTTCCTCTGAAGAGCTGAGGGCTCATGTGGCTGTCTTGCTAAGCTCTACAGTGGATGACCATGATTGCTCTTAGATGAGTGGTGTAAGATTCATAATCAAGATCTCGTGATGCTTTAGGAAAGCCTCCTGGAGCTCAAGAATGCTGATCCAAGAGCCCCATGGTGTGGTGGCCACATACAGCAAGGCCATTCACTAATGATGGTTGTATGGCAGACGCTTCGATCAGCAGGGGGCAAGTTGACTTCCTCCTAACAAGGAGCAGCCTCACAGAGAGATGGGTCAGAGGTTGTGAGGACTAGGAAGATATTGTGACATAGCACATCACACACAGATGTTGAAAACGTTGTCATCTGCCCCTCCAACCAGAGCACAGCTAATAATTAGGATTAGGCAACATTACTAAAAGCAGGCAGGGGTGCTGCTGCATTGCAGGGTTTCATAGTTAATGAAAAATACACAACAGCAGAGGTTGCAGTGCAATAGTGTGGGAATCGATCTGCGCTGACCTTCCAGTGATTCTTCATTCTGACCTATTGATTATGACACAGATTGGTCTGCCATTCTTACTTTTTTCTGTTCGTCACACGGACATCTATGATGCCGTCATTGGTTGCATCATTGTGAGATGGAAGTGGATGGATTGTTATCATGAAGGCCACCTGTCATTCTAAGCTCACCTTAACCAGAAGGGCCCTGTGCAGCTTAACCCCCCGTCAATGCTACTATAAGAATATATTAAACTACTACTACTGCTCATTAACCTAAGTCTAAAGTAACTGAGCTACACTGTGTGCCAAGGAAGTGTCAAGAATAAATTTAACACAGAGATTTTAGTACAATTTAATAGTACAGATCAGTTATTGAACACGGAACAATGGACACCTGTTTAAGCACAAGGCTTTCTACTGGCAGTTTGGTGCAGTGCAAAGTGGTTCTTCTACAATTCCCAATTAATAATTTCCTCCCACAACGTCCATCAGTGTGCATTCCTATGGGACTGTTGCTGAAGTTGAGTGTGTCCATCCACAAGCACAGTGTAATATTGGTGCCTTTGTATATAAATCACGTCCTGATCACTGCCTCTTGTTTTGAGCAGTTGTTTTGTATGCAATTTCTTGATATGTGCCTTGTTGTTGTTTGTTGGGTTAATGTATTCATTTGATTTGTTATTTGGTTTCATAACATAAGTTTCATTTTTCTTTTTTTGACCATATTTATGGACCTGAATTGTACTGCCTCAGCTATTAAATCAATTAATAGCATTTTTTTGTTAAATAAAGCCTGTGTTTTCCTACTTGGTCCTCAGAGCCAGGTATAACCATCATAGAAGTTGTCAATAAGCTGCAGTAGTGTGACTAATTATCCAACATACTTCATTTTCATATGATGATTAACAATCCCCAATTGCTATATAAAGGATTCCACATTAAATCATTGCTGCCTAAGAAAGAATTGGCACTTAAAATATTGCAGGAGAGGTCTGCATGGATCTCAAGGCAGTGTGCGTGACATTGGGTCTATAAAATGCAAAAGCCGGGGTTTATTTCAAGGTATTACATAATAATGTTTGTCCTACGACTGTGTTGAAAATAAAGTATCCATTTATTCTGCTATGTGTGGAGCTTGAAAAATCATCCACAATGATAGTCAACCACTGACACTGCATTCTGATAGACCCATCTTTTCTAAAGGTTAAATTCACTAGTAATATGAAATCCCAGACAAACCCCATCTACTAGAAGTCCACTTCTCCAACTTGGAATCTCCACAGCACTGAACCACAAATGTCTTCAGGTCACCAAAGTTTGCTTTGTCTGGATATCATGGATGTTGGATCTTCTCTAGACAATAGAGTTTGTGATGATTTATGAGTTTGTTCACCAAGCTTGGGATTCTTATTCTTTACAATATAAAGTATATTGGTGGCTTTTCATTTTATTTTCATTTAAGAATTATTTCAGCAGCAGTTGTTTTGAAAGTATGTTTTCAGGGCTCTGATCATGCTCAGCACTGTACAGCAGTCATTTAATGGCTCGTACAATGTGAACAAGAAACGATGACAGATTTAGGACTCTGAGGGCAAGGGAGTTTCTCCAAATCACATTTGTCTTTGTTATGCTCTTAAGTGTTGTGAGGGTTCTCACTGACACCTAGGGCAAATCCAGTAAACCTACAATAGCCATTAAGATGAGATGAAAATAGATTTTCACATTACAGGCTTAACTGGTGAAGCTTTTGTTTTATTCATTATATGGTTTGATAATTTTAAAGAACACAACACGATCTGTTGCGTTTGTTTTGAATAAACTTAGTGATTTGGATATATTGTCTGTTTTTGATCATCTGTAACCAAGCCTAAACCGAACAGTAAGTATGTCTTCACTCTGATTTCAAACAATGCACAACATTTTACTTCAGTATAAGCAGATTTTACTCACCGTATTTGAGCTTTCGCACAAGCAAGTGCCAATCATGATAAAGCTGTACATTCAGGAGATGATTTGATTTCCAGGCAAGGAAGTACTCTTCACCTCCAGACAAATTTGTGAAAGTGTGCATACTTTAATATAATGGCTGACAGAAGTCAATTTCTCCCTCCTTAAACCATCTCTCATTGCTCCAAAATGAACCGGTCCTCACAGACACAGTATTGAAATAGTAGCACAGAAATGGTGTTGGAGGAAACTGTACTGAAGCTGAACCAGACCATTGCTGTCTGTTAGCAGTACAGGAGCACTTCTGCCCTACAGCACACTGCAGGGGCTAAAACGTTCCTCCACATCTACGCAGGCAGCTAAGAGACCGGAGGCATACATAGGATTACATCCAGTGTTATTGCCCAAGGCAGTCACCAGGAGAGGCCATTACACACAAGTGCACACAAACAGTTGCAACACAGAAGCAGTGAAGAGAAAACCACATGCACAATCTCGAAATAGAATTATACACAAAATGTCAATTCTGAGGAATACTCTTTTTAGAGTACAAAGATGGTACAAAGATACATACAACACTCATTATGAGGAAAGGTGGGCTCTCTGATTTTGATGATTTGTTTGGATGTTAGTTTTATGTTTTGTAGTCATTATTCAAAATACTATCAATTTCAGTAGTCTTCCCTGAGGCAGTCAGCAGTTAACCACTTGAAAGAAGTTCTCCCTGGAAGAAACCAATCTTTCAGATTCACAGGAGTTAATAGAGGGAATAGTTATTGCAAAATAGAGAATAAATGCTGTTAAATACAATGATGATATGTGAAACTATTATATACTAAAATTATTTCCAAGACTGAGAATATGAAACAGGAATTTTGTTCTCTCTGTCGACGTTCCAAGGGATATAGTATCTACAAGTATATATAAATAACAGATTGACACATGCACACACATATATATGCATTTAGCATGATCTACGTTGTCAGAGTCTCGGCACTGCGCAGCAGTGTTCTTGAAAGAAGGTCACACTTCCCAGACACACATATACAACATACACACACACACAAACAAATAGTTGATTCTGCTCCATACAATGGTACAGAAAAACTTACAAAGAACCAAAAGGTCAGACAAGGGCAATGAAAGCCTCCATTTCAGACTAAAGAGAAAATTCACATGTATTTCTAAATTGATAGCATTGTAAAGGTAAAAAGTGCATCCTGAAGTTGTTGTTACTTCTAAAACTAATATTGCCCTTTTTTATTTGCTGTTTTTTTTAATTATTTGGGCTGCTATTTTGGATGACTAATTCCAAATTATTGAATTCTGTTAATTTGCTTATATTTGTTTAATTTGTAGCCAAGTTAGTTTAAAAAAAACAGGTGCTTCATTTGGCAAGTGCATGATCAAAAACTTTCTCTCCCATTTGGACGAATGATTTTAATTAAAAACTCAAAATCTCGAAGTCCTCACATTTGATTTGTGAGCAGGGAGGGCTGGTTGTTGAGTAATGGCATGAGGATGAGCCTGCTAGATTTCACAGCCAATGAAGACAGAGACAGATGTGTGTGATTTCTGGGACAATTCAATAAAATACATCTTTGAAATCTATTCTCATTCAGATTTAGGTTGGTTTATGCTTCACCTTATACCTCTTGATGTGCTCTCATCTCCGCTCAAAGAGAGATATAAAAAGAAATGTCAGAAACATTTCTCCTACTCTTTCAGCTCTTTTGGCCATTAATAGTTAGTGCTTGGAGTAATTGTGATTTGAATGTAACCCCAAATCTGATTAATGAGAGCAATGATCCATAGAGGGAGCTCAGGTAAAGTGCTTTTAACAAGAGGGCCCTTATTTTACCAGCAGGAGAGGAGTAGAAGAGCGATTTCACATTCAGCTTCAAAGCATTGCTTCAAATTGTGCCATAGACTTCATTTCCTCTTATCTTGCTGTGTATAGGTCCTCCAGAGTGAGAGTGCACAGAGTGAAAATGTGAGGGAATGGTGGGTGAAGATGTATAGAGCACACAAAACCAGAGAGATAAGAAGACTCAAATTAGCTGAATATGAGAAGGAGAAATGGAGGAAGTTGTTTGACATTACAGCTGCGTGTGCAGCAGTGTGTGCTCTGTAGTTATGTTCTCCTCCAGACAGATCTTGAAAGATGCTTTATAGTGAGGGAAAGTCCACACTTCTCATTTCACATTGGCTGTGCTTGCACTAGTACAACGCAAACCCCACATTTAACCTGCTGCGGCTCATGGATCCGCTTGGTGATTCTCACATGAAATGAAAGGTCATTGAAGGAATACTCTCTTTTATTAGATGTGATGTAAATAGAAAAGAAAACTCAAACACAACACAAAGGGAAAGAGTCATTCTTACTCCATGAGAAGATCAATGTTTTTAGAAGCAACTGTACACAACTCATTTTCAATTTCCTAGTCTGTTTTCTAGATTACCTTGATTGTCTTAGACATTAAGCTTCGGTTAACATTCCTTCCTTTTTAAAGAGGCAGAATGGTGTGTGTGTTTGTATGTATCTATCCATATCTATACACACAAATACCCACAAACACACATATTTGTACATTCTTGAGCCCCTGGTGTTGCAGTACCTAGCAATAAAAGTCATGGTGAAGAACTTCAGCTAACCTGAATGCCCAACTCCTCTGTACAACAAAGCATATTGGAGTAAAGAAATACTGCTGGAAACCTTTGAGGTTGGATTGAATGAATGAAAAAAAAAGAGAAAATGTCACCAATTCCATCTCTGAAGATTTCAGATAGACTCTCTGACAATGAAAGTACATCAAAGGGAAATGCAGACCCCACAGTCTTCAAAAGGCAGTGTGAGTAGCACACAGGGTTATTAAATAGATGAATATTGACAGACTGTTTCCTATTTGAGGTGAACTGCACCTAAGCTATCTCCACAGATCCAAAAGGACCTGAGAGATGGCAAGCACAGCTTGCCAATATACACCTCCCAAGTATTCACAGCAGCTTTAATTGACAGGCAGAACCCTACAACGGATGCCCCCCCGACTCACCTCTTCCACTGCTAACTTTGCCCACTGGACCACGCTGTTGCTGAGCCAATCAGGTTAGGTTTTGTTTGCCGAACTCTGGTACGTCCTTCAGCACTTTGGCTGCCTTCATCTCACCAAACAATCCCCCTAAGAATTTAACTGGTGAGCAAACACACACCACATGGGTAATGATGGGGGCACCTTGGCTGTCTGTGTGAATATTTACTCTGTCATCAGAGAAGGGGCATGCATATAAATCTATGCCTGCTCTCTTTAGTTCCGGTTCAGGCCCTGGGACTTCAGGAGGCAAATGGAAAAAAGAAGCAAGTGAATAGTCCTTAGATCTAACAGTCTATGAAATGTGATGGAATCTCAAACCTGTGGAATACATCAAATTATTTTGCTTTGTAGTACTGCAGGTATGCAGGGGTTGTTTAAAATGTCAGATCCATGAATAAATACATTTGAAAATAAAATGGCATTCTGCCACATGTCAGAGCTACTGGACAAGAGCAAGATGTGTGTGGGAATACTAAGGTGCACCCAAAGCAACTGGAACCTTTTTACCAAATGTTTCTGCATACAACATACATTTGAGACAAAGTTGTATTTTGAGTTTGAGAATAATAACATTTATTCTTAATTTTCCCTTCTCTTGTTAAACTCTCCTGATAAACCTGCCCAATTTCATTGTTCAACAATTGACAAGGTCAATTCTTAAGGATCACGAAACAGTTCTGCTAAAGAGAAAACTTGGCAAATATTGGCAATCGGCCCCACAATTGCAATGTCTCGGATTTGCAGAGGAGAGATTCTATCAGGAAGGTGCTTGTGTCAGAAATGGTAATATATCAGCCTGGGTAAACTTTCAGTCAGATTAATATGCATTTACTAGAAGTTTTACACATTGCACTCTGGAGCTGCTTGAATTGGTGACAAACAAACCATATAGATCCAATTTCTCCTCATCTCTACCAATTTTATTGTTTACTTACTTTTCAAATTGTTGTTTCTTCAGTACCTTTGTGATACATTGAAAAATAATGCATTTAATGAATTAAAAAAGAGTGTTTGACAAAAAAATACAAGATAAATCCCTTTAAAAGTTGAAATACAGAGGTGTATTGATTTTTTTCACGTAGTCTCAGAGGACGACCTCTAAAGAACAACAAAAATAAATATGTCAGTTATAAGCAAAGACTTTGCATGGAGGACAGGACCTCAAGATCCTGAGCTACTTCTATCTGTGCTATTATATAGTAATAATGCTACTCCTGGTGCAGTGTGACTGTGTGTGTGTGTGTGTGTGTGTGTGTGTGTGTGTGTGTGTGTGTGTGTGTGTGTGTGTGAGTGTGTGTGTGTGTGTGTGTGTGTGTGTGTGTGTGTATCTGCATGGCCAATCAGAGTGGAGCCAAAATATCCCATCCGTAAAGCTGCCTGTTTTGGGGGAAGTTGGGATGTTGGTCGCAGGCGTGGAG